>SNQJ01S0032633.1:30025-87481 GCA_010110895.2 Picea sitchensis
AAGGCTATATTGTCACTTCAAATTATTGCCCCCTCTAATTATCGTCATGTTAAAATTTAGTATTTCATAGATTGCCAATTTCTAAAATTATGGGGTAAATTGTAATTTCAATTGATAATTCCTATAATCATGATGTTAACCCCTTAGTGACCTCTCTAATTAATTACTATCCTTAATTATTGTGAATTGAGACATTGGTAGTTTGTCGTATTCAAAATGCCTTTCACTTCCGTCATTTAACTTTTATTTAATTAGATTTCCATTTAATTTATGATGTAGGTGGTTCTACTAAATTGATGTTACCAATAACTGCGATGCTAATTTTTACTGCATATCATTGAACCTTATGATCATAGATGACCTCAAATTGAGAGCTTCTCAGGCTTATATGAAATGTTTTATCTTATAAAGTCACTGAAATTTTGGGATCGTAGCAATTCAGAAGTAATTGTAATTATAGAACTATTGTCTGGATGATGACAAAATCAATAGATGGCTAATGTTTCGTGACAGTGTGATTGTAATTATTAATTATTGATTAATAACATGCGTGGTGCGATAACCTGGAATTACGTACCTTAAATTACCCCAGTTAGTATATTAGGGTGGTTGTCCATGTAAATGATGTTGAATTGGGTTCAGTTGTCGGAGTCCTCTTGTCACGCGCCTTCAGTGGGGAGCGCAATTGTTATCTTATGTATGTTATACTTGATCGTGGTCAGTTTACTTTTGTCGCTAAATGTTTGCGCCGTGCACATTATGCCTATGGTTGTATATGGTTGTGGTTACTCGTCGTGTGCCTTTAGTCTTCTTGTGATGAACATCGTGGTTGCGTCTTGTCGGTTGTCCAGGGCGTCATACAATTCAGTGTGTTATTCCTTGCACACATGCACACACATAACTTAACAAAAAAAATATATATATATATACAAAAAAATATATATTTTTGCACCCGTCACTAGAATGGTTGTCGTAACGAGGCGGTTCGTTACAAACCTGGACATCAAATTTGAATAGATAATGGAGGTGACTATGTGAAAAATAATTTTACAAGTTACTTCACTACACAGGGCATCCAAATGCAATACATTGTTCCATATACACCAAAACAAAATGGTGTTGTTGAGAGAAATAACTGCACATTAAACAAAATGGCTAATTGTATGATCCAATCTAAGGGATTAAGTCTAAAGTATTGGGAGGAAGCCATAAACTGTGAAAATTGCATAGTAAATCGCACTCCCACAAAGGATCTTAAAAATATAACACCGGAAGAAGCTTGGACTAAAATTAAACCAGATGTAAGTCACTTTCATGTATTTGGTAGCATGGGCTCGCATTCCTGATGGGAAAAGAAAAGCATTTCAGTATAAAAGTGAGAAGTGTATATTTGTTGGTTATTCTGAAGATGTCAAAGGTTATAGAATTCTTCAACCACATTGTAATGAAATTATTATTAGAAGAGATGTTAAATTTGATGAAAATCTCTTGGTCTGGAAGCCTAATTCGACGATTGTGCCTTCTTTGTCTTGTGAGCCATCTTCAGAGTTTGTGCCTTCTTCTGTTCCTATTATGGTTTCTTCTTCAAATGATGAAAGTGAGGATGAAAATCCACCTCCGTCTACTCACCTTCCTCTAGATGAGTCCATTGAACTTGAACCAGCACCAACACCATCATTTCCTAGATGGGTCTGTTCAACACGAGAAGTAGTTGGTGATCTTGTCGGTGATCCTTCAGATCAACATCAAACACTTTCTCAGTTCCAACGAGGTTCTTCTCTTTTGGATCAAGTTTCAGAGACTCATTATCCAAAGACATTTGTAAAATCTTTAGGTAATCCATAATTGGATACAACAATGAATGAAGAGTATTATTCTTTAATGGAAAATGATACTTGGGATCTTGTACCTCTTCCAAAAGGAAGAAAACTTGTCAAATGTAAATGGGTCTACATAACTAAGTATGCATAAGATGGAAGTGTTGAAAGATAGAAGGCTTTGTTAGTTTCCAAAGGATTTTCCCAAGTTGAAGGAATTGACTATAATGAAACCTTTTTCCATGTAGCCAAAATGAATTCCATCCTCCTTGTTCTTTCCCTTGTTGCCTCACATAAATGGGAGGTCCATCAGACGGGTGTTAAATATTATTTCTTGCATGGGGATTTGCAAGAATAAATCTACTTGGAACAACCTTCTGACTATGTCTAGAATGACTCTAGCCTTGTTTGTTTCCTTAATAAATATGTTTATGGTCTTAAGAAATCTCCCTGAGCTTGGTATGCCAAAATGGATAACTTTCTTATTGACACAAGATTCTCTAGATTCCATTATGATCCTCATGTCTATACCAAGAAAGTAGGAAGCCATCTCATAATCCTTTTCCTTTATGTTGATGACCTTATCCTTACTGTTAGTGACTCAAAAATTTTAAACCATGTGAAAATCAACTTTAAGAAGAAATTTGAAATGGCAGACTTAGGATTTTTGCACTATTTCCTTGGCCTTCAAGTTTTGAAAACCCATGAAGGAATTTTTATTTCCTAGTCTAAGTATGCTTGTGACCTTTCTCATCGTTTTCACATGGAATATTGTAAACCAACCCCTTATCCCTTCCAATATGGAGTCAAGATTGCTTCCACCTATACTTCTCCCAAAGTTGATGCCACATTGTACCATCAGTTAGTTGGTAACCTCTTATACTTGAATCATACACATATTGACCTTTCCTTTGTTGTTGGTATTATTGTCGGGTATATGAAAACACCCCATGAAATCCATTGGAAAGAATCTAAAAGGATACTTCAGTATGTCTGGGGTGTAGTTAAGTTTGGAACCCATTACAGTTCAAAGGGGACTCCTTTATTGGTTGGTTTCACTTATTCAGACTGGGACGACAATACCGATGATCAGAAGTCTACTGCAATTTATGTTTTCATCCTCGGTTTAGGACCTGTCACTTTGGACTATAAGAAACAACAAGATATTTCACTTTCTTCAGCAGAAGAAGAGTATAGAGCAACTGTAAATGCAATTCAGGAATCCTTGTGGCTTCGATAGATCCTTTCAGAGTTTGGATTCCAGTAGCTTGATCCGACCAGCCTTTGGTGCGATAATAATATTTCCATCATGCTTTACAAATACCCATTTCAACATCAACGCAAAAAACACATCGAGCTACACATGAACTTCATCAAAAATATCATTCATGATCAAGTTATTGAAGTGCTCTTTTTCCCTACAGAAGATCAAGTTGTAGACATTTTCACAAAGTCTCTTACAGAAGTGAAGTTTTCCAAACTTAGATCTATGTTAGGAGTTCAAGAAGTTGTCATTAAGGGGGGATAGGCTCTAATGCATCCTTCCATCTCCTATTGTGTCACTATTTTAAATCCTTCAATCCTATCCCAATTTGTTCTTAAGGGGGGATGTTAGGATAATTAGACACTTAGGAGTTAGTTAAGATCTACTTGGTCTATTGTGTCATTAGGTAAAAGTGTGTTTCGACTTAGTTTGTTTCTTTAGTATGCATTTTTAGTTAGGAAATACGACGGTCACGATATGTTCTCGACATAGAGTGATCTGACAGTTCATATTCCCCTTGAACTTAACAACCATTGATCCATGGATTAACACTTGATTGGTCCATGATCTCTATTTAAATAGCATGGAGGTTCATTTTCTGATGATCGATTGTGAGAAACTCTCTTGTAAAATATCTCAGTGATCTTTTTCTTTTGCATTAATAGACTTCTCCAAGTGGTCTCATTGGCTGGGGTAGTGGATGTTTCCTCGTAGGGGTTTTACCATGTCAAAACATAGGTGTGTTGATATTTGATCTAGTTTTGTGAGTGGTTACTAAAGGTGTTCGTCCTCTGTTGGAATACCTGTGTTGTCAAACAATAAGGGGACCACTTTGGAGACTTCTCCAATTATACCCATCACATCCAACTAGCTAAACCAATTGTCCAATGATCTCATCCACATCTATGGGGATTCCATAAAGTGATATCGGACATACTCAATGGTTTTCATAAATATCTAAATGTTGACATCAATCTACAACATCACTCTCCAAGGGTTGACATCAATGACAACCAACTATCCAACTGTCCATCAATCTACACCAATTGTCTGACAATAGGGGCTAGGTTAGGTCCTCCATGATGTCCTCTAAGCCTCCAAAGGAATTTATTTGTGATATGGCATGTGGGCCCTTGGCATCCAACCTATGGGCTTCAATCCCCATGGAAGTCCAAACTAGGCTTGCTACTCCAAAATTATCCACTAGCTCGGTGGCCCTACAAAGACAAATGGATACGCCCTCCAAGGATATCAAGTCAAACCATCATGATGAGTAAATAAAATCAATAAAAGAGCCATCTAAGAAAGTACATCCAAACCACCTCATCAAAATAAACTAATTTTCAAAGACCCTATGCAATTTTCCAAGTTTAGGGATGAGAGGGTTGAAAAAACGACCTATTGGGTGAATCGTACCTCAAGTTTAGGGGTGTTTACCAAGAGGTCCTTATTCAAGGTCATGTGGATGAGGTTTCATGGATGAGGGGAAGAATTTTGGGCATGGGTTTCATGACATATAAGGGGTTGTAGTGTCTCATTTATGGGGGCATTTGAAGAGGGTGTGTTGCAACTTCATTTTCAATGCATCTTTTTTCTGAACCCATTTAATTCCATTAATTAATTAGAAATCCAAAACCTTGGGTACTCTCTATTGGTGAATAGATTAGTTTGGGAGGAAGTACCACAAGTCAACTTGAATCTAGAGGTACACAAAGTTCCATATGCAAGGAAAGAAAGGGACATCACATAAGTGAACACACCTCAACAAGTGGGGACATTTATATAATGCTATTTTTCTTTTGAAAGTCTTTGATTTTTTAGGAAAAGTGTTTCATTGCTATCAATAACTCTTTGGGAGAGAATCTATAAGGTTCCTAAGTAGGATTTAAAAAATTTCTAGTTATCTCCCATCTGGGCCTTCAACCCCTTCTTCCCATGAAATGAGGGACAAACCCTTCTTGGGTTAGTACACCCGAAAATCCCAAAAGGTGAGGAGATGAGGGGATGAAGTGTGGAAAGTCAAAAGTATGGTCGATAAAGGAACAATGAATTTTCATAAGGAACTCCTAGTAGCAACTCTATCCCTAAGGGTGACCCAATTACTAGGGTGAAATGTTAACCACCAAAGTGAAACAGGGAAAATAGCACAATGTCCAAGAAAACGTCACATAATAAAAAGAAGTAATAGATTCAACAAACTCAAATGCCTCATATATTGAAATGACACTCACCATAAAACCTGAATTGTACCTCATGGAGCAAGACCCAATGTCTTCCGAAGGCTAGTTGATGTGGTGGATACCGTCGTGACAAACCTGGAGCTATGGTGGTGAGGTGGGTACATGTCTGTGCAAGTGGATATTGTTGGTCAACATGTCTCTCAGTACTCTATGTCTGCAACCTAAGGGCCTAAACACATCATCTCCTTAGTTATCCCTAGGAGTTGGGGATAACAGTTGGATCCTACTTGGGGACATGTGCCCGTTGTAGAGTGCATGAGAAACACAACATATCTTGGCAGACCTATGCCTACAATGAAACATCACACTATAAAATCATGGGTGGTTCTATCACCCTTCGTCCATATACATCAAAACCAAAAATGAAACTAATCTAGAAAAGAAAATTTTAGCATTTTTCAAAAACTTATAAACTAAACATGAAATTAAGATGAAAGTAGAGAAAAATGAAATATGAAATGCACCTAAATTATCATGAGCAATCAAGATGCAAATGACTTCAAATTTGTACCTCTGTCTCTTACTAAGTTTGTTTCTCTATCAACATCAAATCTTCTTTTAGCATGCTAGTTTATAGTGTGTTGGATCTTGTTTCACATTTTGCTATCTTTTCTTTCATCTATGTTATCCCAAATTATTGACCTCTTCTCATGGTCTACTTATTTTTTAAGTGTTCATCAAAACATGGTATTCCAACATAGGACGAACACCTTCTGTAACCAATCACACAACTAGATCAAATATCAACACACCAATGCATTTACGTGATTAAAACCCTCAAATAGGGAAACAATATACAACGCCAACCACTGTGGCCACTTAAGCCAATATATTAATGAAAAATAAAAATATTTTACTAGATATTTATCGTATTCGATCATTAACAAATGACCCTCCATGCTCTTTAAATAGGTATCATCGACCAATCGAGTTTTAAGCCACAGATCAATGTAGTCATTAATATCAAGGAGAATATGAGTGGTCATATCACTCTATGTCTAGAACATATCATCACCATCATATTACATAACAACAAATGCATACTAATGGATACAAAAGAAACACACTTTTACCTAAAAACACATTAAACCAAGTTGACCTTAACAAACTCCTAAGTGTCTATACATCCTAACATGAATGATTTCTCCTAGTCAAATCTCAAGGCTTCTTTAGTAAGCTTATGCAACTGAATGAAAATTTAACACAACAAATATATCTTGAATGGCATAACTTAAACCACCCACATATTTGGCAATGGATTTTGGAATATTCTCATTTTGTTGGGACTTTATTGAATTTTTGTAAAATTCCCAAGTGTACTCTTTTGTGGTCATATGTACTTGTTACAAATTTTGCAATATCCTTAATATATTTAAAGCATAATTTATATGAAAATATTTTTTTTTTCAATTTCTCTACCATTACATTCTAAGTTTTAACCCTGTTTTTTATGTCATACTCCCTTTTTAATTGTATTTTATCCCTTGTATAAAGGAGCATGGATTTTTATCCTTGTACATGCAAACCTAACTTTCATAAGATCTTTAGTTTTAGTTTGCTCAATTTCTAAGTTTTTTTTTTTTTTTTTCCATTTTTCCTATCTAATCTATCAATTTCTCCTTCCATAATAGATAGGAATTTCAAGTCTAGGTTTACTTACAATACCTCTAATTGATATGATCATTCTCTTTTAATTGTCACTTACTCTTGTGTTTCTTCTTTAGAATAATATACACTTTCAAAGATATAATGTTTTTTGTGTTCTTTTAATATTATCTCACATAATATATATATATATTCTAGATTTTATGTAAGAATTGATGGTTAGGTGTTGTTGATATTATATGACTCTTTTTTTGGTAACTTCAGTGATGATTAGATAGGAATACTGGTATCTGGTGGATATTGTTTATTGTTGAAATTGTATGTTTGGTCTTGGAGTATGGATTAAAACTACTTCTCATTGGATAAGAGATTGTCTTCCTTGGATATAAGAAAATATATTATTACTTAAGACCCAACGACATCCAACAAGATTGAAAGTTTGTCTCTTTAGAAACCACTAGAAAATTATTTCAAGTGGTTGAGTTTTATTTACACACAATCATTTTGTTACATATCGAGATCTTGATATTATATCAATAAATACTAAACCAATAACTATGATTATTATAAGCTTTTTTATTGGAAAAAAAATTCCTTAACATACCATCAAAGATTAATCACCCCATCAATTACATTATTTCTAACACTTACGTTAAATTAGCTACTCCCATTGGCATATTTAAATTAAGATTAACACTTTCCAATTGGCTACATTGATGCATATTCAAACTTCGATATATTAATACACTCAAACTTATTACTAACATAGACATTCCTATATAAGTCATAGACAAAAATGTTTTCAACATTCCTTCTTGGAAGCGAGTTTTATATCTTCATATCCATCAAATTGGTGGTTATTGTCCTGGTCTTATTTTTAATATCAAATGAGGTTTGGTATCTAAAGATAATTTTTCCTTTTTTCAAAAAACAAATTGAATGTGACAAAATTATCATAACTCAGTTGTCAGTTGCCAGTGAGGAGAACCATTGCTAACTATTATTACTTAGCAAATCATATTGCACAAAAACCTCTATATTTTTATTATTCAATCAAGTAGATATTTATACAAAAGTTTTCCTCAATAGCATAACAAACTCATGAGGAAATATCTAAACCACACACACAACAATAGGATTTGATTGTTGAAGATTATCTCTCACAACTAACTAAATCTAACAAATCTAAACCAATCTTTAATGTAAGCATTAATATTCTGAATCAGTAGTGGGAAAACTCTTACTAGTGCCAAATGTCTTTATGGCTTAGACTATTAACATGTTTCCTTATGTTGAAGAAATCAAACTCTTAACTAATCATAAAAAAATTAAAATCTTACTCCAAAACTAAATATATATAGATGATTTGATTTGATTTGATTTTCTTTTTAAATAATACAATTTTTTATATTCCTGGACTATTGGGGTCACTGCGGCTAGGGTTTTTCCCTAGCTGTGTACGCATACCCTCCCTGTCTTGGATCTTGCCTCACATGGTCTTTCTCTCTTCTCTGGTATCTGTTTCCTTTCTTTCTTCCTCGATGGTTTTGGTCCAGTGTGACTCATTCATCCTTAGTGGTTCTATTCCCAGATTGGCGGCGACCAATTTTATTTCTGCAGCTCCTCCTTTGGTTCGCCCAGATCTCACATGGACACCCATCTTGGTATTCTTGGGTATTCCATGAGAATCATTTTGGTGGATGGCTTCACATCCTCCAATCGGTGCAGGTTTGGCTACCATTGAGAGATGGATTTCCTTGCGTCGTCCCCTTGGTGGTGTGGCTTGGCCATGCATGGCCTTTGTTATGGCTATGTATGAGTTGTTGTCAATGGTGGAGTTTTAGGGGGAGCATACGGGGATATCCATGGTGTCTCGTGCCCTCTCCCTCTGGATTCAATCATGTTGTTGCTAGTGTTTTGGTCGTCTGGGTTTCCATTTATTCATTGCTGGTGTTTCTCTTTTGAGGCAGTCTCTCTCCTCTGCAGCCTCTTGACTTCTCCTTTCGTTTTTCCCCTTTTGGGGGTTGTTTCATTCATGGTTTGATGTATACTCAGAGCCACATCTCTCTGGTGCTAAGGAGGTGGTGTTGTGTTTAGTTTTTTAGCACTGGCTTTTGGGGTTTTGTTCCCTCCCTTCTGTATCTTGGAGGATGTATGTCGCTCTGACCTAGTCTGTTCTGATTATGGGGCTTCTTTGGGGGTTTTGTTCGATGCTTTCTCTTGTCAAGGTTTTGGGTTTTCTTCTTGGATTTTCACGTGTGGTTTTGTCATGGGGTTCTTTTAGTCCCTCTTTTGCTATTATGCAGGGCTTGTTCTGCCTCCCCGCACTCTTATGATTGCAATTTGACTTTTTAGATGTTGGATCTTCCTGGCTTGCTTAAGACAGAATGGCTTGCTGATAGAGGCTAGCCAGAATAAATTCTTGATTTCTCATGCATTCTTCAGAATGTAAATTTTCTCTTTAGAATAAAATTCACGCTTTTTTTCCTTAGAAAAAAAATGTATATAACTTTTTATTTTCCATAATTTTTTTTGTATTGTTTTAACTGACTCTACAAATTTTAAACAAAGCTACAAATTAAAAATTTGTAGTGTCCTAGACCCTCTAGTGTGAAGTGGAAAAAGGAAACGGGGAAATCTCAAGTTGCAATTCTTATTAGACTTTGGTTTTTAACACCCTTTTTAAATGCCCCCCACCATGTCACGAACCTCTTTATTGTTGCCACTCCATTTAAATTTTAAAGAGATTCTTCCATCAATTGTTTGGGGTATAGAAATTGTTAAAATAAATTTAATATATCTATGTGTTACAAAAGAGTTTATCCTCTCACACATTATATTACAAAATGGTTTTTATTATTTTCTTATTGGAGAACTCCATGACATTAAAAATTAGCTTGTGGAAAAGGATTGAAATCAATATTGAAATTATATGTTATTTGGAATTGTTTTTTTAATTTTAAATTTATTTTATTTGTAAAAAAAAGAAATTTGATTTCTTTTAAATATATGTTTTTTTAATGGTTGAGAATATGTATTTCCTTTTAAAATATCATAGGATAGAGATAATATACCAATACCTCTATAAACCTAAACAAAAAAATATTATATAAAAAAATTCTTACTCTACAAATAAACTAATCTCATACATCAATTTTGTCACTTGACACACACATATAGTCCATCCTCCCACTATATCTTGCATATCTTTTGTAATCACGATCAACAACCAACATTCTATGCAAAGTAGATTTTTGAAGTCACTATTGTTTGTTGTTTTCTCAATTCAAGTGACTTGCTTATTTTTAGATTTAAATTTGATCTTATAGATAATATTAACAATGCCCATCTACCAAAAAAAAAAAATTCCCTTCCCATTCATTGTCTTTCATTTTCTCTTTCTAAACTAATCCACTCCTTTTTGAATTTGCAAATGAACATTTCATTTTCAAAGAAGCACAATATAGAAATGGTGGAAAAGTAATGAGGCCGAGGTGCAATTCTTTTGTTACATGCTTTCCCTGCTCTTAATTATCATTTGTCTTTTTCCTTTCCATTTATTAACATATAAATATCAGATTTTGTATTTTTTTTTTCCATAACATATAAGTATCGGATTTTGTATTTAATGGATTAAATATTGACACCAACACCAAAATCTTTTAAATCCATTACCTTGTGAAGAGGATCACCTCCTTGCACTCACATATATGAAATAATATAAGAGTTCTGGTTACGTATAAGAAACATAAATTGGTTATTGATAATTTTAAACCTAAACTCAACTTATAATCAATAGTTTGAACGGCATTGATGAGTTCGTAATAACTTTAAACGTGAACCCCTGATTTTAAATCTAATCTCATTTTATAATCAATCGTTTAAGATCCAAAACGCCTTTAAGTGAAATATATTTAATGAAACATTCAAGAAAATCTGCTATCTTCCACCCGTTTTCAATGCCAAAAATAAATAAAATAATGAAACATTCAAGATAATCTTCGAAGTGCCTAAACAAAAAAATAATGACACATTCAAGATAATCTTCGAAGTGCCTAAACAAAAAAATAATGACACATTCAAGATAATCTATCTCCAAACCGTTTTCAATGGTAAAATAAAATAA
Organism: Picea sitchensis; assembly: GCA_010110895.2. NCBI lineage: Eukaryota > Viridiplantae > Streptophyta > Pinopsida > Pinales > Pinaceae > Picea > Picea sitchensis. The sequence goes on from SNQJ01S0032633.1 coordinate 41,078, forward strand.
AAAATTATATCATTAACAAAAAAATAATGACACATTCAAGATAATCTATCTCCAAACCGTTTTCAATGGTAAAATAAAATAAAAAATTATATCATTAAACTTGTGTTGTTGGCGAATTTGTAATTTTTCATAGTGCTACTAGAATTATTTAACAAGTGTCTAAATATCGAGTCAACGATCTAGACATAACTTAACTAACTTTCTTTATACCGTCTAAGTGGGTCTAATGGTTAAGAACATGCCTTTCTTCTTAAGAGGTCATAGGGTAGGGTATGTATACCTTCGTAGACTTTACCAGTCAAATAGTTGGGCGGAGGAGGGTCCCTTGTCCCACAAACAAGGGGGTCTCATACACCAATTTGATGTGCTAACTTGACCGTGACCTTAAAAATAGATTATTATTATTATTATTAATTTGAAATGTAAAGTTATAATTTGAATTATGATGAAATTAATAAATTATAAATTTCTAAAACGTAAAATGAAAGTCACGTCACCGTATTAGTTGACAATTAAAATTGATACCAAATTTCACGCCTCACCACAATCGCAAGCCCCTTTTCGATGGAAGTAAAGTCAACACTCAAAGTCGAACTGTGCTAAACACCAAGATTTGTGCTCGAATTTTACAAAATGTCAAACCCTCGCCCTCGTTGTTGGACTTTTTCAATCTCTCGACATGATTCCTAGCAGTAGCATGCTACCCATTATGTTCATCTCTTTTATATTCGATGTGCACATAAGAGAGGTGTATATACAAGGATCCTTCGTTATATTTGCATGTACAAGTATTATGTATATATAAAGAGGACTTTGGGTGCCAAAAATTTACTAGTTTAGCACTAATTCAAATGATTCATTAACCTCCATTTTATTTGTCTAATAAATACAAGTTTACCACTAATTCAAATATTTATTTAACTTCTCATTTGATTTGACACATCAATTGTTCTTAGAATTATTATGTACTACATATTGTTGATACGACTTGTGTGACCTTCATCAATGTCAAGGGTTACGCAAGGTGAGAAGTCTCAATTAAGCCTTACACTGCTTGGAATAGGGAACCCATTGGGATTTTGACATAATAATCATTTATGGTTTGGGGTTTACCATATCGGTCCACTGGTGATGGTTTGTAAGATAAAGAATGAAATGCAATTAATCTAAGATGCATGCATATGAACTAAACTAAATAAACGTAACAAGTTTTTAATGGCAAAGAAAATAAAACCAAGAACAAACCAGACACAACATTTATGTGGAAACCCAATATGGGAAAAACCACAGGGAAACAATAATCGATATTGTTATTATTCAAGGGGAATTACAATAGCCAATCACAGGAATACAACCATCCTCTCCTCTAACAATAATCGATATTGTTATTATTCAAGGGGAATTACAATAGCCAATCACAGGAATACAACCATCCTCTCCTCTCTTCCTACACATTGTGCTACACTACATTGATACTCTTCACCTCTATGGGTATGCTTGTATATATAGCATCTATCAAAAAGTTAAGCGAACTGATTACAATCTGATCCACCAGTTACACAACATGTTCACTGAAGAGTGCATGCATGCACATTATATTTTTAGTTAATGTTGTTTGCATGCATCTGCATGCGAACTTAGCTGAAACGTTTTCAACAATCTCCACATTGACAATAATTTACCTAATATATCATGCCCAAATTTATTCATCACCTTTCCTGCAAGCCAAGAGAAGCCAAGAACCATCACAGCTCTGCAACTTCTCTAACCGTACTGTTATGTGAACATGTGTGCATTATTTGCTCTAGTTTGGCCAATCTTCCTCCATCAGTAACATATCTTATAAACCGATGCACTTGTCCATTTTGATATGCTAAATTGTTAGTCAAATGAACAACACTTTGACCACCAGAAAACACCTCATCGTGTACCTGTACATGTACCTATCCAAACTTACCCAATAGATCCTTGCATTCTTCTGAAGACATAACTTGAGGTAGGTCTCTTCTTGTCCAAATCTCTTGAATCATAACAATAGACTAAATCATTGCAACCACTTGATCCAGATGGATATCGGTGGTCACACACCTATTCCAACTGGATCAAATACATATTTCATCTTGGTAGTTTTAGTTTTCATCTTGACATTTTTTTTCTAGATTTTCAGGTCCTAAAATTTTGGGGTTATTTTGAGGCCCTAAACAATGATTTTTGGGCCCACCACAATCATATGTTAGACCTTTCCAATGGGCTATTGTGCACCTAAAATAGAGATCGTCTGCAAAAGTTACGACCCCGGGAAGTTGATGTACCAACTTACCCCAATGAGGCCCACATGACTTTTGACGCTTCATATCTTCTTGTGAATGAGCATAGCCATCACATCTCTTCTCAAAGATAAGCTGCTACCATTCTAGCAAACTTGTTTCAGTCTACATTTTATATTTTCATCATATTTCTTATTTAATAGAAGCAAAGTTTTATTGTATCTTTGTTATTATTCAATGTGTGTCTGTGTTAATATTATAGATCTATGTTTCATTTCGTTTTGCTCATAAATCTGAATCGGTTGTATTAGAGTGGTCTGCTCCTTGTCGTTTTTTTAGTGCATGTCCCCGACGAGGTCAGGGTATAGAGAGTTGGGTCTCAAGCTTATTTCTCGTGAGGACAACTTCTCTCACATGCCCAGGAAGCCTTCCATGAAGGTAGAAAATAATGATGACGGGACATGAGATCCTTTCAAAATGTTTCTCGAGGAATCCTTCAAGTGACAAAGGAACGATATGATGGACAACTTTTCACAAATCCTTTGACGGTTGTGGACAAGAAACACATCTACCTCAAATGGAGGCGCCACCACCTTCAAGGTACATCTTAATTTTGATATTCCTATATTCGAAGGTCAAATAGATGCGGAGGTTGTAGATAAATGGTTAAACCTTATAGAATGGTATTTTCTTATCCACAAATTTTCCGATAGAGAAAATATTACATTTTCACTCCTCAAGGTCGTCCCCCATGTCAAAGATTGGTGGGAGACTTTCTGTGAGAAAAAGGAAACATAGGGATCTACATTGTTTATAGTTTCACCCACTTAGGGTTACTTCAAGGATGATATTAAGGAACAATACTACCCTGTGGGAATTTATGACGACTTATATACAAGATGGACCACATTGCGGTAGGAAAGGGATCAAAGAGTGTTATAGGTCACCAATGTATTCCACACCTTGCGCACCAAGTTGGGTATCAAAGAATCTAAGCTACTTGTGGTGCTCAAGTATCACGATAGTCTACATTGATACATCTAGACAGAAATGGATTTTTTGTACATTTCTTCCTTGGGCGCGGCCTATCGATATGTTGTCAAAATCAAGAAGAAGATTAAATAGAAGATGCGACAGCTTGGGTATGTTACACATCAAAATTACTCACTTCAATAGTGTCGCAAGTGTCGTCATTACGAGTGTTGTAAGTGTCACATCTTGTCCGCAAGTGTCGCATATTGACTATAAGTGTTGCAAGTGTCACAAACATCATACTTCCATATTGCCTATTTTGTGCCTCTAACGACATCATAAAGACACTTAAGAAACCTCAAAGACTAGTTTTGAAGAAGAGAGATCACTTGACAGGGAGTACAAACCTTTTGCCACTGAAAGAACCACTAAAAAATGGATTTTGGAGAGGAGCGCTCCCCTACGCACTGTCATGGAGTGCTGGTGCTCCCTGAGCCTCTTTGGGGGAGTTTTTGAGTTCCCTGTGCACCCTTTTGGGAGAGCGCTACCCTTTTTGAGTGAATTTTTGGTTTGTTGGAGGAAATCAGGGGACAATCCCCTCAATATCTGAAGGTAGTTGGGTTCGAATCTTGGTTCAAGGCATGATCTTAGGGAAGATACTCAACTAAAGGAGATGAATCCTCAACTTATCCCAAATATCTCTCAAGTGGTTGGGCCTCTCCAAGGTTATATAAGGAGGCCTTCTCATGGTGAAAGGTAACATGAAAAAGATTGGAGGTATGAAACCTATGATCTCATAGGCAACATTCAGAAACAATAAAGACTAGATATTGATACCAAACTTATGATCCTATAAGTGGTATTGACAAAAAAGATATGGAGATTGAGAATTACATCAAACTTATGATCTCATGAGTGAGATGTCATCAAAGCAATCAGTGGAGATTACTTGAGAAAAGGGGTTGGACAAGGAGAACTGGAAGAAGTTGCTGCACCTTCATTCAAAGGATTGTAAGTACTTTTACTTGTTCTCATTAATAATCAATGCTTGGCTTGTTTCTTTCAAACTTATGTTTGTTCCATATGAGTTTGTCTATAGTAGATGGATCTATATTTGAGATAATCTCAGTAGAGTATGAAGTCCATTGTATCTTTGTTTGTTCTATAGGACCTATCAGGGAACTCAGGATTGAAGCTCAGTCAGGAATTTGCAAGGACAAACGTCACTAATAAGGTACATATATTTCTCCTTCTCTTTCATTTATTAGCTTGATTAGATCTAAAAGGAAGTCAGTGTCCATGTTAAGCACTTTTTTTTCTATGCCTTAGGAGTCTAGAGACCAAGAGGGAATCCACTTGTCCATAGGGGGATTCACCTACAATAGGGTCTGCAATGCCTCACAACAGAAGCAGGGAAAAGGTGGCCCTAACCCACATAACAAAGGGAAGAGCAAGGATGGGTAGCCTCATGGAAACCAATCCAAATCGAAAACAAATAAGGATAATGGGAAGATAAAGAAAGACACTAGAAAATGGTGTGAGTTCCATAAGATCCCCTAGCATAACACCGTCGAATGCTAATCAAAGAAGTCATTGGGGTTTGAAGTGAAATCTTATGAATTAGATGCAAGATCCGACTCAGAGTTGGAATCAGAAAAAGGGACATAGATTATTGATGCAGAACCAAATTCCATCGTTTCTACTACCACCAAGGTCCAACTCGACAAGCCTAACGAACCAGAAGAAGGTGAACGCCTCTTTCATTCACAGATGTGGGTGAAGGGTACTTTGTTGCATTTCATCGTTGATAGTGGTAGCTAGAAGAACCTCATCTCAGCAGAGGTAATCAAGTGGTTTGATCTTCTGACATCACCACACCTGCATTCATACACCATTGGGTGGCTCCACCAAGGAAGTGAACTCTGCATCAACCAACAGTTTCGCTTGGCCTACGACATCAAGCCCTTCAAAGATGAGGTATTGTGTGATTTCGACCTACTTGAAGTTTGTGATGTTTTTTTGGGCCAACCTTATTTATGTAAAGGTCATGATTTCTATGAGTCTAAGAATCATAGTGTTATTATTACTTTCGACAAGAGATTATACAAGATACCAGAGGTAGTCTCATCTACTGCCATTTACTTGATCTCTACCAAGCAATGCAAGAAGGTCATATCTTAGACCGATAAGTTTTTCTTCTTCGTGGTTCTTGCTCAAAGTAAGAGGAAGGTTTCAACCACATCCATCGCATCTACGACAGGTCTCTCCATGCAACGAAATCAAGTGGATAAGGTCGTGGCAGAATAAAAAGACATATTCCCCTCACCCACTAGGGTACCTATGCACTTTCAGGTCAAGCATTCAATTGATCCGACCCTTGGTGCGCCAATACCAAATGGGCCAGTCTATCACCGCTCTTTGTTAGAAAATGAGTAAATCAAGCACCATATCTAAAATCTCCTCGAAAAGGGGCACATATGTTGGTTGTGGAGCCTAATTATCTTCCTGATTCATAGGTCTTTATTTTTAGCCGTGTTTATACCCCATGAAGACTTTACACCTCAGAAGAATTTACACTTCGAAACTTCGACATTTTTCTCTTCGAATATCTGTTCTTGTCATTAAACCTCACACGATGTTGAAAACCATGAAGGCATGAAAACCGTCGATCTGAGTGGCCTGTTGGATCTCCATCGTTGCAATTTTAACCCGTTTATTCCCACCATCTAAGCCTAAAATTGATTTCTTTTGAATTCTGCGTTTTTTGCTCATGGTTGTTCCCTGTGCATACAATGTAATTGATCGACCTGTTGTAAGCTCAATTAGTGGAAAACAAGATGACAAGTAATCCAAACCAAATCAATATATGTGTTTATCCTTAAAAAAAAAAAAACAAACTTTGCACAAAGAATCAGTCAAGCAAGACAAAAAGGAAAACCAAGTTGTTGAACAAATGGGAAACTAACTTGACCAACCTTAAGAGGAAATATTTATAAGAAGGTATGGAAAAGAGAGAGGGAGAGGCAGGGGTGCAAACTTATGTCTTAACATTGGCTCCTACCGGGGATAATACTTCCCTGTGAGGTGTTAAGAATAGTAGATCATGTGCCTTAGAATTAAATAAATTGTCTTACCTCCCTTCTCTTACCTCTGCTTCTACTTGTAAGTCATGTATCTCTACCACTGCCTCTCGTCCAATGCATATATGAAGTTCAAAACAGTAACTACACCCCAATGCCTTTGTTGGGATATGGAGTCTTTATTCAATATGAAACTTAAAATTGTAGCTACACCCCAGTTCCTTTATCGGGATATCAAGTCTTATTGCATATCTATACGCAAACTACTAAAAAAAACAACATACTGAAAATAATCTGTGAACTGAAAAATTAACTACTCGAACTAAGAATTTATTCTCCTACTACCTACTCTATTCAGCTAAAAACCAAGTAATCATGTGTAATTAGATTTCCAGTGAAACCAAGAAACCATTTAACTGAGAACCATAACTCTGTGCATGTCATTGTTTAGAATAATCCAAAGAGGATATATCATATGCAACAAAAACTTAGCAGGCATCTCGTACTCATGACTGCAAAATGTTAAGGTCCTAACCCGCACATAGGTAGATTAATGTATTCGGATGTAATAAAGGTCAATATTAATAAGACCTTTCAATAAAATAGAATAAGGCGGATGTAAGAAGACCTAATAGAAGCTTCCGCTTCTAGAAGGATCAGATTCCATTGTAGCTTCCGCTTTCTAGAAGGATCTTCCTTAGATGCTTCTTTTTAGTATAAAATAGGAGTCGGTGGCATGATAAACCTTAGCTTGGTTATTATTGTAACAGAAATACTGGTGCTCGCTCCCCGGCAGGCCCTTCGGAACATCGCTATCCTCAATCAGTGCCATTTCGCCAAGTGCTATTTCAAGAGTTTCTCAGATATAATTACGCCCGTGGCATTGTGGAAGATTATGTCGATATTTCTAATTCGGGTTATTCCGGTTATTTTGTACTGCTTCGTTTCCGCGATATTTTATATATTTGGTATCTGCAAGTGGTAATGAAAGCACTTCCAAGGAAATTGTGGGTATTTTTTTCGTGGTAGAGACGTATTCCGACGTAAGCCACGCCGCAGATCCGGTTGCTACGCCGCATAAACCCGCCGGGTTGTGGATTCATAACGACGCAGGAAATACAAGTGGTTCTATGACGCCGCATACCCTTGTGTAACCCTCGAAACCCTTCAGTGGTGGCCATCGTGACAAAGACTGTATGGATCAGTCGGTATTTCCCCGGCCTCTCAGATAAACCTATCTACCACGGACCATGTTATAGTGTGTGTCACCGGAACAAGACTCGGGAAGATACCTTCAGTACCGGGTAGTCGGGTAGTACTCGGCAATGTCTATTCTTAGGTTAAAAGCCCTACAACAGGTACTACTGCTTGGACCTCGTGACGTGATATCGAGAGCTTGGCAGTAATAAAAACCTCGTCTGTAGGAACCTTTGAATACCCAAACTTAAAATATAAACAACAATTTAAATAGTTATACCGGCGATTCCATAACCCGCATATAAAATTTGCCATGGGGCAAATACTGTTCAATTTAGATTTCAAAGATCGCAGCATTTTTTCTGACGAAAGCATAACCCCAAATTGTGAAAAAGTATAGAATTTTTTTACCATTATTTGAGACCTATTCCATTAGACTCATCTCTTCATCACTTTCCCCATATCATTTTTTCTCTGCAGTGCAATTGACCTCATTTCACACCTTTTCAGTTCATCCATTTTTTACCATTATTTGAGACCTTCTTCCATTAGACTCATCTCTTCTTCCTCATCACTTTCAAATCTGCCATCATTTTTCTCGCAAAAAAATTTCTCGACCCCACCTCGGGCCCTCTTTCGGGCCACTCCTGCCATCATTGCCCATACCCGTAACCAAGAGCCAGAGTCTCGCTTCAACACCCTGAACATGGTTTACTTGAGACCCACAAGAAGTGAAATAACTCAGTCATACTATTGCCTCCTGGGATGCCTCCATGAATGCATCGGGCCTGTGTAATGTGCAGTCTCAGAATGTATGAAGTCAAAATGAACTCGGAATCTGCCAAGTAGCCCTCGGGTGACCAAACTCACAATCCTCTCATGATTAGAAATAAAAAGACCGAAGGTGAAACCTCTTTCCCATTCTCTCAACCACATCACTTCTGCAAGGGACATACGCTTCCAATGTGGATGTAACTAAATTTTGATGGCTCAATCACCTGTTTTGGGTCACACAAACACATTACTTCTCACAACATTTACACACCTCGCCAAACTGCGGTATAGTGCGTTTCCATTTGGATCCAAAATGATGTAAATGGTGGTAATGGAGAAAAAAGCTTCCACAAGGATATATTGCTTGAATCTAATTGCTGCCAGCTTATGAACGCCACTGGGACACCAACCATTTAAATGACCACCAGAAGCACTGTGCACACAAATAAGATTTATAGTCAGATTGCTGCCTCAAGCTTTTCTCGGTCAGAGGTATGATCATGCCTTCTAGTGTTTCATCAAGGCCTGAAGAGAGGGAGGTTAGAAATTCATGTCCTCATGTCTCGACCTACCACTTGGGTGGATGCTACCAACAAAGCCAAAGAAGAACAACAAATTGTTTCAAAACCCAGAAGCCTTCCTTCTTTCCCTACAAAGACTAAACCACATAAATCCCACTACTCCCTCATCTCTAATAAAGATCCAAAACTAACTGCTGAAATGATGAGTACAACTCAAAGGCCTCTCGTTTATAATCAGGATATACATTTCAAAGGCAAAATGTAGTTAGAATGTAGTGCTCTTTTGCATATATCTCTGAGATATCTAAGAAGACACATTACACTGCTCCCAACCACCCCAGGAACTTCCCCGAATAAACCCCCTTCCACCTCCCAGTAATACAGAACTCCATCATTTCCCTCAACGCTTCCTACCGCGCTTCTCCTCACTGGCAACTCTGCTAATCGTTATATCAAGACCACTGGTAAGTCATCATCTGGTTGATAGGAAGACTACAACTTTATCAATCACAGACGCCAAGAAACCTTACCCGCTATATCCATAGCGCGTCAAGTAATAATTTCCAAAATCCATGACAAAGCAATGGGGCTCTCTAAGGAAATGTGGGAGTACTGAAAATGTGCCTAAAGAGGGTGACTCACAAACTCAAATCTCAAGGCTTTCTGGCTGACATGGAGGTTGTGACATTGTGCTTGGTGCCTGGACAATGGTTCAACCTGGGTCCTGCATTCTTGGACTTTCAATTTAACTATGCAATTTGACCAAGGCGGCTATAAACATAAATTTCAAGACATCATTGCGGGTTCTCCTGAAATCATCAGCTTCCTCATCGTGCATGGAGAAACTGCTCAAAAAGGTCATTCAAGTGTCATATCCCAACTCCATGCCATACGAGAAACATAGACACCCTCGGTGCCTTAAGACCTCCAATCCATCATCTCCAAAAATCAAGTTATTTTTCCACTCCCAAAGACTTCCCCCTTCCCACAAGTCCAAGGATCATTCCATTCCCTTGGTCCCCGGAAGCCTTCCCAACATATCGCCCATACTTCACCCCTTTGCCCAGAAATGAAATTGAAAATGTCGAGGAACTCTATCAGTTTGCATTATCCGCCCTAGAATCGAACTTACCCTCCTCTATTGCCATGGTCTTAAAGAGTAGAAGGTTCTGCAGCGAGGCCCCACTTCCTGTGTCTCTCACAAATCCCAAATTCTAGTCTTACTATTGATGACTCGATGAACTGAGGGAGTCAATTCTTCACCACAAACTTGATCTCGGGCTTGCTATCACCAGATCCAGAGAAAGAGTCCATATTCTAGTATTCTATTTTTGCACTCAAGTGCGAGGGCCACTACTAATTTCTTGTTTCATGCCCTCGGTCAGTAATTTCCTCCAAATCTCGCAGCCCGTGAACCATGTATTTCTCATTCTTTTCTCTGCTATTTTATCCAGTTTTTGACGAGCATCCCTATATAGAAAGATACAGCATCCATCCGACTCATGTGGATAGTCCTCACCACTCACGCAAGACCTTTCCCAGTCCAAATGCTTTTGGTGCATCCGCTAAGTCACTTGGGTCATCTAGTGGCAGATGAGCGCGCCCGGCACCCGAGAAAGATTGAAGCCATGCAAGATTAGCCACACCCTAAGATTCCCTCAAAAAGCCCAAGGATTTTTGGGCCTCACAGATATTATTATCGCGAAATTCACAAGAACTATGTGAAAGATTATGTAAAGACCCCCGACTTCCACTCTCCTCTTAAGAAGAACCTTCACTTGACCCGCAACAAGCTTTTAATTCTTTAAAGATGGCCATGTGCACCACTCCCTGCCTGGCTCTTCCCCACTTCACAAAGACATTTGTGTTGGAATGCGACGATCGTGAAAGGGAATTGAGCTGTCCTTATGCAAGAGGGTCGACCTTTGGCCTTTACGAAAAAACAACCGTCCGAAAAGAAACTGGGAAAACCTATTTATGAAAAAGAAATTCACAGATGCAAAGAATCATGGCTACCTATCTCAAAGCACCATCTCCACGAAGATTGCATCATCAAAGCCTCAAATACTTTCTCTGATGCATCGCATTTCACAGAGCAAATAAAAATGGGTCACTGTTTCCTTTAGCATATGATTATGAGATACCGCAAGAAGGGCAGATAATGTAGCATGAAACGCCCGCCAGAAATATGAAGACTAAGGATCCCTTTTTCTCTCTTCCTCTTCATTGTACCGTAGAGTATATAAGTCATGGCACCAAGAATGGTTGCAAAGACCCCAGTGTCGAGGATTCAATCTAAAGAATCATGAACAAGGCGCTGTGCTCCCCTGTGGTACCTCGCTTCAGGATACTTCACAGTTGTCATTGTATTTAAGTAAATCCAAGCTCAAATCCTTGTGATCACTGAGCGCTCATGCTACACCGACAGTGGGGCACTTAGGGTTCACTAAACATATGACAGAGTTAAACGCTCCTTTTCGATGGTAAGGAAATGACATCCGTCAGCTTATAGGGTCAATGTGAGTATGCCAACGCAACAAGGGAAATAAATCAAATCTCCGTGCACACTCCAACCGCTTCCACCCTTCGACATTTGGAAGGATATATCTATGGATTTTATTACAGGCTACCTAAATCGTGTGGAATCACTGATAATGGTGGTGGTCGATCACTTCCAAGTATGCCCATTTTGTGCTCTTCCCACCCATTTACCGTGATTCACGTGGCCCAACTTTTCATGGATCGCGTCAAGCCATGGCATGCCAAAATCTATTGTTTCTGATCGAGACCTTAACTTCTACAAGTAATTTTGGCAAGAACTCTTTAAGTTACAAGTCACACAATTGCATCTCGTCTCAACTTATCATCCCCGTGACGATGGTCAGGTCGCCAACAAGTGTTTGGAAACTCATTTGAGGTGTTTTTCCTCAGAAAAAAAAAAAAAAAAAAAAAAAAAAAAAAAAAAAATGGTGGTACAACACTACATGTACATACCACTGCATGACTCCCTTTTAGCTTATGACAGTTTTCCGCCGGGCTTCCTCATCACTGCACTTCGGTCCAAAGTACGCACCACACTTGCTGTACCGGAAAGCAGATATCCTCGCACTTTAAAGAGAACTTGGTCATGGCCTAGAATCAAATGAAGCAACAAGCTAATCAGTGTCATTCTCAAAGCCATTTTAGTGTTGGGGATCAGGTGTTTCTGAGATGGCAACCATATAAGCAAACTTCCTCAAGGCCGACCGTCGGGCTAGCACCCAAATTTTATGTGGTCTACACAATGGTAAAGCGCAGGGACAAGTTGCATATCAGTTAGCTCTTACCCGTCAAATGGGTTACATCCCTGCTTTTTCATGTTCCTTTTGGAAGAAGGTGATTGAACCAAAAGCCAACTCAAACCAACCTTCCGTATTCATGTATGATCCATTTGGATGTCCAAGCAGCTTTGACCAGAGGGAGCGTCAGCTCTCACAACCAACCATCAAGGGAAGTGCTCAGACAGTTGGAAAAGATATGACTCATTGATGCCATCTGGGGAACCAAATACCATCTTGGCAGCTAGCTTCCATGATCTCAAGCCTTGAGGACAAGGTCAGTTTTAATGGGGCGGTGGCATGTTAAGGTCCTAACCCGCATTAGTAGATTAATGTATTCAGATGTACAAAGGTCAATAATAATAAGACCTTTCAATAAAGACAGAATATGGATGTAAGAAGACCTCACAGAAGCTTCCGCTTCTAGAAGGATCTCCTCTAGATGCTTCTCTTTAGTATAAATAGGATTTCAGGGTATGAGAACCCCTAGCTTGATATTATTGTAACAGAAAATGCTTCATTGAGGTTGCCCCCGGTACAGTCTCAGAACAAGTATCCTCAATCATGTTATTTCTGTTCAAGTGCTATTTCTGTTGCTATTTCGTATATCATCTCTGTGTATTGTGAAGATTATGCTGGATATTTCACTGTTATTCTGTTATTTCTAGCATTTCGTTTCTGTTCTGCATATTTTATATATTTGGTATCTTGCACAAAATATGATCATGCTAAAACTTACCACATTTGAGATTTTGGAAAAATAAGAATCCATCCATCTCATTATTGGATCTTGAAACTCATGAAAATCCTCCAACTGGTTGAGAGGACAAAGTTGTTTTTGTGTGAGATCTGCATTATAAACAAGACTAAGTTTCTCCTATCCTCATTGAAACGGCTCATGGAATTCATGTGATTCACAACCATAAAGGGCAGCAAAACACTCATGATACTGCTCATCTTGTTGTTTGAAATGAATGGGTATATCTTCTCCATTGTTGGTTTTTCCATGTTCTAGCTCTAGAATGTCATTTTCAGACTTATAGATTTCTTGTTGCTCAACAATTTCAAAAGGGAGGGGAACAACTTTCTCCTGACCTTCAACATCACTTTCCTCATAGTTAATCAAATATTTATGACAAAATAGAACCACAGATGTATCATTACAACGACTAACTAAGGCACCTAGAATAATGCAAGATGTATCCAAATCCTTGGTATCATCAATTTAATCATTAATGTAATTCCCAACATCATCTTTTTGAATAAAAGAATCAGAAGAAGACTCATATGTAACTGAATATTCATCCACTTCCTCAATGGAAAAAATCCCTTTTATTTTCACTACTAGAAGAACTAATAAGTGACTGTCGAATATGAGATCCAAATTCTTCACAACAGTCTTCAAAAATTAAATCAACTGGAAAAAACCTTTTACAATGCTCATTGAATGCAACACATAACTATTCCAGGGGGGAGATGCTAGAAGAGGGAAAGGGTCGATACCACTCACAAGCATTTCCCTCTAATGAGTACATGAACATATTCATTAATACACCCTCATGATGTATTCCCCATTTATGCATGAGTTCATGAAACTCAAGAAAATGCTCAACAGGGTTGTCATCTCTATGTTCTCTAAATTTGGGCAAGAAATCATCCCGCTCATCTATAGTAGGAACAAAATTTGGAAAACCAGGAACAACAAAGAAATTAAAAGGAGAAAAAATCCGAGTCAAGATGGCTTCCATCTATAAATACGACTTCTTAACACTATGGAGTCACCACTGGATTATTTAACCATGGAGTCACCAGGTGAATGATCTACAGTTTGAATGTGTCTGGTCTTTGGTCACCATCAAATATCAGATCTGATAATTTCCGTTCTCCCAGGGAAATATATTTCGATACTTCATTACCCAACAATGATGTCAAAGGATGTTGGTCCTAAAGTCTGCACCTGTCTGCTAAAGAGAAGAGCTAGGCCACCTCAATTTTTGGAATGGTTGTTTTTTTTTTTGTTTTTTTTTTCAACTGGAGGTTTGGTTTACCAAGACAGTAACATGGTTAGGTTGGTAAACTGGTACGGAGGAGGGTTCTCCTTGGCTGGTGGCACACAAATTTTAAAAAAGTGAGATAATAGAGGATAGAACATAGGGAAACAACAAACCATTAAATGAATAACCTGTTGCAAGAAATTTAATACTTAAAATATCATTTCAAGACATTAAGCATGTATCTAAACACAATTACACCCACAAGTTTCAATAAAAATGAATATTCACCAAAGCATTAATTGTTTTACAGATTGAATATTAGTAAACATAACTTATACAATAACTGAAGGAAATGAAATGTACTTTGTAGAAATCAAAAAATGCATTCAAGAGAAGATAAAAACACATGAAGATTTAGAAAAAACACATTTTCATCAAAAGTATATGCACTAGGTAGAGAACTTTAATCCAAGAAGAGAACCGATCCAACCAATCGGATGTATTTCTATCCTTCTCCCAAAAAACTGAACCATTAAAACATACAAAAATTGCATATTTATCAGAAATGCAGAGGCCCTTGACTAGTGTGGAACTGGGTTTAACCCTACCACATATGTCGTTAAACAACTTATTAACTTCACTAAACACATGTTGGAGTATATCAAAGAATACTCTAAACTTGACTTAACAAAAAGGAGTGGTTCTTATCACACATACAAGACCACTTATCATTCCTTAAACTAAAAGAGTCTTGAACTAAACAATTGAAAACAGCTACTAGCAATGAAACTAGACTGATGTATGCATTGGAATGAACTGAGATCTCACAGAAATGCCCAAGAGTGATAGAACTAAGTTCTATATCAATCATGCCACACATGCATGCTGTTGGAGGCCACTGGAGACAAATGAAAGTTTGGCTATGTCTTTCGCCCATTTATCCTTTTGAGGACTGAAGCAAGTCATATTTCTCTTTTCTGGATTATGGATGTGTAGTTTCCCCATTCTTGGTTTGGTGCCCCCCTTTAAACTTTAACCTTCATCATTTCAGGACTTTGGAACTCTGAATATTTGGGGTTCGGGAGCTTCTGAGTGTAAAGTATGAACATTTCCCAGATGGTCAAACTCCCAAACTGATGTGGTGACCTGACGTCATATCTTCAACGTGTCATGAAAAGAGAGGGACATGTGTCACCTGGAAATAGCATTGATGACACAATAAAAGGGCCTGAGATGAGTGCCACATGTCATGATTGATGAGTTCCACATGTCTTTGACACTTTGACACTTTGGAGCTACAGAGAACTGGGTTTTCTCTGCATCTAAATCTGCTGGAGTGTTAATCTCGCAAAGTCACTGATCTTTTCTTATATTAGACCTATTAACCTGAGATTAATACTTTAATCATTACAGGATTTCGAGAGTTCGAAACTTCGGGAGACCTATAGTTCTGCGTTTGAAAACCTCTTAGAGTAGTACGAACCCAGAGTGAAATGGAAGCCTGACATCACTTCGGGACTTCAGGCTTCAGGAGCTTGGGATTTAGAAGCATGAAAATCTCCCGAAGTGACTTTCTGCCTGAGTCATTAACTCACATTTACTTTAATTAGACCATGATTACTTTAAACATCAATTTTAATCGTTTAGGGGCTCTGGAACTTCGACACTTTTCTCTTTGGAGATATGTTCTTGTCATTAAACCTCACACGATGTTGAAAACCCCGAATGCACAAAAAATGTCAATATAAGTGCCTTGTTGGATATCCATCGTTGCAATTTTAACCTGCATGTTCCCACCATCTGAGCCTGAAATTGACTGCTTTTGAATGCTGTGTTTTTTTCTCATGGTTGCTCCCCGTGCATACAACATAATTGATCGACCTGTTGTAAGCTCAATTAATGGAAAACAAGATGACAAGTAATCCCAACCAAATCACGATATGTGTTTATCCTTCAAGAAAAACATACAAGCTCTGCGCAAATAATTAGTCAATCAAGAAAAAAAGGAAAACCAAGTCATTGAACAAATGGGAAACTAACTTGACCAACCTTAAGAGGAAATATTTCTAAGAAGGTACATAAAAGAGAGAGAGAGAGAGGTAGGGGTGAAAACTTAGGTCTTAACAGAGGGTGAAGCCCTCAAAGGAAAAATTGCCTTGTAAATGTATATTGTAATTTCATAGTAAATCTAGACCATTCATTGTAAGGTCACAGATCCGACGATAGAAGTTATGTTAGGGTTTTTTTCCCTATAAGGAAACTCTCTTTTTGTGAGGGAAATATATTGCGGCTATGGATCATTGCGAATATTGTATTCTGAGTGAGGAGACTATGAGATAAAGAAGAGGAAGTTACAACGTATTTGTTGTATGTTGTATCCCTTCGTTTGTTGGATAATAGTAAGGGAAGGACTTGGAAATTTCTCTGGTGGACGTAGCCCACACTGGGTGAACCACGTATATCTGTGTCTCTATTGTAATTTGTATCTTCTGTGTTTTATTTCCGCATTTGTTTTATTTTATTTCTCTGTGATTTTGTTTTTCTAACAAAATCCACCCAAGATCATACCCTTGTGGAAGCCCAATCATGCTTGTGCAGAAGAAAGACACATCCTATTGACTCTGCATTGAT
Organism: Picea sitchensis; assembly: GCA_010110895.2. Lineage (NCBI taxonomy): Eukaryota > Viridiplantae > Streptophyta > Pinopsida > Pinales > Pinaceae > Picea > Picea sitchensis. Next base: position 57,831 of record SNQJ01S0032633.1, read on the forward strand.
TACCGATCTCTAAACAAAATCACAGTGAGGAACCAATACCCAATTCCACGAATTGACGATCTCCTTGGTCAACTCAAGGGGGGAAAATACTTCAGTAAGATTGATATGAAGTTCAGCTACCACCAGGTTCCAATAGAGAATATCAATGTATGGAAGATTGCCTTCAAGTACAAAGAAGGTCTTTTTGAATAATTGGTCATGCCCTTTGGCTTGAAAAATGCCCCAACAAATTTCATGAGGATGATGAATGATATCTTGCGGCCTTTCACCAATTATTTTGTGGTATAGTATTTGGATGAAATCCTCATCTTCAACAAGAATTGGGTGGAACACTTGCAACATATTCAATAGGTTGTGCACACTCTATGACAACACAAGATATATGAAAATTTGGAAAAATTCTCCTTCGGAATTAACAAGGTCGAGTACCTAGGATACATTATTGATGAGCATGGGGTGCATGTGGATCCATCCAAAATCTAGGTCATTCATGACTGGCTAGGCCCGACCACACTCATTGAGATCCATAACTTCTTAGGCCTTGCTAATTTCTATCGCAGGTTTGTGTTGGGATTCTCCCACATTGCATGGGCCCTTAGCCAAGTGATCGAGGGTGATGAAAATGAAACATTTGTGTGGGGACAATCGCAACAGAAAGCGTTCAATGATTTGAAGAAGTGTTGTTCTCTGCCCTGGTGCTCTCATTACTTGACCTGCAATAGTCATTTCAAATTGTGATAGATGCTTCATACTATGTTGTGGGCACAGTTCTCACTCAACATAGACATCCTATGGCCTATCATAGTGAGACACTATTAGATACAATACGTAAGTACCCCACTTATGACAAAGAGATGTACTCCATTGTACAAACTTGTCGCTAGTGGAGGAATTACATTCTCAGGAAGGAGACAGTCATCCACACTAATCATAAGCCTCTGCAATTCATGCAGACACAAGGAAAGTTGTAGAATGACCACCATCAGAAGTGTTCCACATACTTGCAACAATTCCATCTCAACATCAAGTATAAGACAAGGATCACCAACTGCGTTGTTGACTACCTCAGTCGACCTTCAGTTTCCACACTGACATGGTGTTACACTCTTGGGGACATGAGACCTCCAAATGGCCCCAAATCTATGAGCAACATCCTGAATTCGCCACTACCTACCAGATGTTGGGCACAAACACAATTGTCACTGATTTTTATCTGCAGGACAAGTTATTGTGTTGTCTGGACCATCTCTATGTTCCATTAAGTGAGCGCATGAAGCTCATTTTGGAAGCTCACTAAATTTGGGTGGTAAGACACCTTGGTGTAGAGAATACAGTGGAAGTGTTGCAACAACATTTCTACTAGACGAGACTACGACAGGATGTCAGCATGTAGATCAGATCCTGCATGTCCTACACCATTTCCAAGTCATCCATTAAGAAACAAGGCATGTACACCCCTCTTCCTACTCCTGACAGGCATTGGAAATCCATCTCAATGGACTACATGTCAGGCCTTCCTTAAACCAAGAAAGGAAATGACTATGTTTTTATGGTTGCTGATCAATTTTCCAAGATGGTGATTATGGTCGCCTCCAAGAAGAGCATCATAGTAGAGGCCACTGCCAAGATATTCTTCGAATGAGCATGGGTATATTTTTGGATACTACAAACCATCGTATCCGACCAGGACAGTCGGTTCCTTAGTACATCATGGTCGAGCCTCTAGTCATAGCTGGACACCAATCTCACCAAATCCATCGCCTTCCACCCCCAAATAGATGGCTACACTAAGATCATCAACAGGACGATCATGCATATTTTGTGCATTTACAATTCCAAGCATTTGTGCACATGGGACGAGATTCTTTCCAATGTTTAGCACAGTTACAACAAATCCATACATAGCTCAATCGACCACAACCCATTTTAGGTGGTGTTTAGATTTCAACCATTGGGTCCCATGGATGTTTCACTACCCCTTTCATCCACATAGGAAGAATCATCTCATGCGCAAACAGAAGCCGACAAATCCACTCAGTTCATTGAACGAATCCAACACATCCACCAACAGATTAAAAATATTTTGTAGAAGTCCAATGAGAAGTACAAGCAATGCCATGATCAACATTGGGTGCCACACAAGTTTCATGTGGGAGATAAAGTTTGGTTGCACTTGCAGAAAGAATGCCTTACAGGACCCCATCGAAAGATTCTTCCACTCTACTATGGACCTTATACCATCAACAAGGTTGTGGGTGACAATGCTTTTGAGATTAACATTCCCCCCTTCATAGATTGCACTAAATGTTTAATGTGGACCTATTTCGGCCATACTTTCCACCATTATTGGGCACGTCATAGGTAGAAAAACAATTGAAACCGACAAAGTTCAACCCTGACTGCATGGAACAAGAATCCACTAATTATATCGTGGATATGCATGTCAAAGTAAATCGCCAAAATAAATTTCATCTTTATTGTGTTTTCAAAGCAGGGTATCTCTTGCACCAAGGCAAGTGGCTCACCCGCGGCCAAATTGAATAGAAATTTCCTCATCTAATGGGGGAACTCAACGAAATGGAGACCATTGCTTTCTAAGGGGTGTGGATTGATCTAGGTGGATATCGGTGTCCACCCACCTATTCCAACTAGATCACATACAGATTTCATCTTGGCAGTTTAAATTTTCATCTTGACAATTGTTTTCTATCTTTTTGGGTCCTAAAATTTTGGGGTCGTTTTGAGGCCCTAAACAATGTTTTTCGGTCTCACCACAGTCACAATAAAAATTGAGTTAGAGTGTGACGAAATAATTCTTATTCCTCAAATATACCTTTTCAACGGGATATCGTGCACCTAAAAAAAAGATCGCATGAAAAAGTTACGACCCCGGGAAGTTGATGTACCAACTTGCCCCAACGATGCCCACATGAATTTTCATGCTTCATCTCTTAGGGTTACGTTTTTGGATGTGTAGGTTTTTCGCATTCATGTTTTATGTAAAAGGACTTTGGATCCTCATTGTACTCATCTTCTTGCGAATGAGCATAGTGGTCACGTCTCTTCTCAGAGATAAGTTGGCACCATTCTAGCAATCTTGCTTCAATCTACATTTTACAGTTTCAACATATTTCTTACTTAATAGAAGCCAAGGTTTACTGTATCTCTGTTATTATTCACTATGTCTCTATGTTAATATTATAGATCTGTGTTTCATTTTGTTCTGCTCATAAATCTGAATCACCATTGTAGGTTATATTTGTGTTGTTTTCCTTTTAATATACCGAAGCACTCATTTCCATTCTCTTCACATGGTTTTTGCATGTGTCTACTGACAATACCATCTGCATGTGAAATACTGACCATTTCCCACTGCAATCATCAAACTTCCTACTGGCATATGATAATCGAGACATACAACCCTTTTCTTCTTCATTAGTTAGGACATAAACCTAAAGAAAAAATTAAAATGGAAACCCAAAGGGATTTTATTATTTTCACATTATTCATACCGAATTTCCTGAGTATCTTCACCACATACTTTTGTTTTCATAACTAAGCTTACCATCCTTCTTGTCCTTGTGTATTTCCATGCCCAAGATTTGTTTTTTTTTCTCCTAGATCCTTCATATCAAACATCCTAACCAACTGATCCAACCTATTGATATCATACATGCTTGTGCTTGCAACAAGCATAACATTTAAAACCAAAATAATAAATATACCACAAACACAATGGTTATACTCACTTGTAAAATTTGTCTCCCATGAAGGAATCAAATATCTTGTACCACTTTCCTGACATGATTAAGGAAATACAATGATTCCTGAGTTTCGAAACAAATCTTATGTTGTGATTTTGAACTAACCTTTCTGGTTGTTCCATATACATCCATTTTCCCAAAAAACCCCATGTAAAATAGTTTTAACATCTAGTTGTACTAAATCAAGATCAAGTAACACAACTAGTGCTAAAAAAACATGAATAGAAATAAGCTTTTAACAATTGGTGAGAAACTTCCATGGAAATCAATACCTTCCAAATACCATTCTACTACCAATCATGCTTTGAACCTTTCACCTTTTTACTATGTTTGATTTTATAAAAGGAGATTCATAAAACACTCCATCTTTGTCCATGATGATTTTGTGGGTAGAAGGATCCCACATTATGAATCCCTTAACATCATCACCATATCAAAGATCTATATGTTTGATCTGGGTCTTACTTAGAGTGATGATAAAAAAACATAAGAATCACAACCAAATAATTTCATATTTGAGTAATCACTAGATGACATGTTCATACATCTTATGGAATATTCTAGTCTTTTGCAACCGATGGTGAACGCGTTACCAGATAGAAAAACCACTTCTTCCCACAACTATTGTTGCAACTTGGAATTATTGAACATGCCCTCTTGATCCCATATTCCTTGCAATAATTTCCAAGTTTCATGTATATGAACCTACCTTCATCATATATTCTCAAACACTGATTGACCTGCCAATGTTCATTTCACTACAAATATCTAAACACATCATTATTTCTACAAGCCCACTTTTCTAACCTGGACACACTACTCCACCTCAAACTTTTCATTTGAAAAAATTTGACTAAATCTGGCCAAGCCAACCCAAGTGAACTTTTTTTGCTCACCTCCAGGGACTTAACACTAGACTCTCAATGATCCACCTTAACATGAACATTCCCTTAACCAAATACAGCCAAGCCGACCAAATAATCCTTCACCTCTTACCTCTAGGCCCATTTACAATGGATTTCACCAAACCTTTTATAGGCTTCATTACATGCAATCCATGGACACAATACCAAAGGCTACCCAAAAACCCGTGTTCTTTGACCTGAAAAACAATATTTAACTCATTAACTCTTTCATCGATTTAATGTTAACCCAACATACATGCCTCCCCCAACATATTGAATCTGTTATCACATATATTTTTCAAGGGCAATAGGTTTTCCAAGTTTCACGGCCTACACAAGTAGCATCAAAGTGCAACATTCAGAGTAGTCCATTTCGGGCTCAAAATTCAAACTAACAGGCGAGATCAACTTCAACGGCGAAAATTCCTGAGAAGATCAAATTAGCAGCTCGTGGGCACTCAGAATCCCAAAGTTACTCAAATTTTAGCACTAGAGCAAAGGCCCAAAATCAAATTCTACAAATGATGACCCTGAGTCCCGAAGCGCGAAGTCATGATTCGCAAAGAAGAGATCTGGACCGTCGGATCACGGAAGGTCATGTACCATTGGTATGACGCTAGAAAAGTTGGAGAATCGAGAATTAGATGAAAGGAGGTAACATAACGTCTGACTTCACAAAACGTGAAGTCCTGAAACGCCGTTGGATATGAGCCCCAGGTCATGGACCGAGGTCACACGCAGGATGGAGTGATGGAGAGGAGTTGCGCTAAAGGCCGAAAGCATTTGTATTGGCCACATAAGATGATCTGCATGGCCTAGAGGTGTCGATATTGACTCTAAGAAGTCGTGGGCACCACCTGGAACATTCATGGGTGTCAGGCCTCGTCCCGATCTCGTTGAAGGAAGTTAATGTAAATGGGAGTGGTGGTTGAAACTTTAACTCACTCCATAAATGGAAAGCAAGCTGAGAGCGACCGTGAAGGAAGACTGCCAACCTGAAGCTTCCTTATGGACATATTTTCCTGTAAAAAACATAAATGTGTCTCGTTCGCATATGACATGAGGAGGCTCAAATAATCCAACAGAACAGGCGCTGACTGAAAATGTTAATGCACTAGTCCGATCAAACTTCTGGTGGTTGCAACATTTCTATGTATATATAGGCAGTTTTAGCATTTTGTTAAGGTCGGTGGTTCAGCAGTGCTCCCATATTGTAAACTTTTGATGAAGCTTCTGGTTCTTTGGTTATGTATTTTGATCTGAGACTTATTGTTTAATGAAAGTCATCTTCTTTTTCATACTATTTGCCTCTAATACTGAAGTGTCCATGATTGAAGGATTCACATGGATTGTTTTGACTTTATTGTAATGTACGTTTCATTGCAGTGTTGTTATTTATGTTCTTCAGTTTATTGAAGTTTTGAATCCAAGAGGATCTTGTATTTGAATCTTTTCCTCTTTATGTTGTTGGAAGACCTGATGTCTATGGAAGACCTCTACACTATCCTCACCAAAGCCTTCCCTCTATTCACCCTTACTCAAAATTAATGACTGAAGTTAATCAAGACCTCACCTACAGGTTTATACCAGTCCAGTTTTCTGAGTTAAAACGATATCATCTTGAGTATGCACCCATTTGACCTCTTTAAAACCAACCCGTGACATATAAAACTCTGATGGGTATTGGCCTTACCTTCTCTACAATCATAGGGTGACTTCTAGTGCTAACATTTCTAGCGTTGTTGTTGGGGAATGAATTGAAGACTTTTCCCTAGGATAGAATGACAATGATCTTTTTATTTTGAAGGTGCATTAGACACCAAAACCATTGAATATTGCAACTTGCACCTGGCGACTCCACAATCGAAGACTCCACTAGGGATGATTATGTTTATATAAAGATGACCATACCGAAGAGGAAGACTAGGTATCAGTTTATGAGCTTTATTCATGAAATCTTGTTCTTGTTTATCATCTCATTTCTCTCTTTCACTTCACATATAAAGAGGATTATCCTCTTCTTTTTCTATTTAGATGATAATAGGCCTTCATTTATTTATACATCCTTGGAAGAAGAAAGCATGCCCTCTTCTTGTGTTGTAGATACCGATATCGTGTCTTCACCTCTTCCTATTCATAAAAGTGAGATTTGGATTACATGTCCTCTTGAAATTGATCACCCTTGTAGCCCTAAGGAGGCTAAAAATAGTTCACAGTATTCTCAAATCTCATTACCCTTCGTTATTCCTATTGAGCCTTGCCATCAACTTGTTAATCCTCATGATCATCCCATTGCTTTTCAAATTAAAATCAGAAATAAGTTGTTTAAACCTTTAAGGATGCCACATGACCTTCATCCTTATCCTCGTTATTCCTTTGAGTATCTTCCTCGATTTTCTGGAGAGGATCATATTACAGCTGAGAGGCATTTGGAGGCCTTTGAGAGATTTGTCGATCAGTTTGATATTGATCATGATGATGTTTCCATGAGTTTGTTCTCACAATCCATGTTTGGAGATATTGTTGTGTGGTTTAGATGTCTGGAATCCGGTTCTATTGGCTCCTGGACTGAGTTGTGCCATGCATTTTTAAAGTGTTGGGGTGAGAACAAATCCCTTGATTAATACTGGTTTGAGTTTAATGCCTTGAGGAGAGGGGAAGAGGAAGCCCTGGATATCTTCAACATGAGGTTTTAAAGTGTTTATCATAGTATGCCTATGGATATCAGACCCAGAAAGACTGCTTCCATGGTGTACTATGTCATGTCTTATCATCCAGAGACAGTCCTTCTCCTGAGAGAGAAGGAATCTTCATCTTTAAGACACCTATTTGAATATAATAAAGAAGTCGAAGAGAACACCAGGGCTAGCAAGGGGGTTCATGTGAAAGCATATCTTGAAAATTTGCATCTTCATAAGCAAGAATATTATCAGTATGTTTCAGATTCTGAGAATGAAGATATTGAGTATGAATCAGATCTGGAACAACAACAAGGAAGTAGTGAAGATAACGAAGGGCAGATATTTTCCTTGGTTCATATTTATGATGATTATGAATCGGATCCTTGGGAGAGACATGAGGAAGAAATGGAAGAGATAAATGTGCAGTCTACCTCTTGTTCCAAGCCTATAAATGAGCAGATCCCTACCTTACATTTTGTTGACATAGGGAGCAACAAGCCTGCATATAACAGCTATGAATCAGATTCTGATATGGATATGAAAGATTTCCAAGGCCACACTATAGAGCCTTATCCTTTATTCATTGAGGAAAGGCATTGGGTGGAAATCAACCATCTTGGACCTGCAGAAGACATAGATCAACATGAAAAGGAGGAGATAAATGTGCAGTTTATCTCTTGTTCAAATCCTGTGAACGAGCAAATATCACCTGGTATTGGTCGGCCTGCATCAATTCTCCACCCACTTGTACACTCTAAGAGCATAAAATAGTGGGTGAGAAACAATGAAGAGTAGGAGGTAATTTCTTTCCAGTTGAGCTCCCCTTATTGTAAATTTTGTGTTCATGTGGGGTCGTATATGGAGACTACCGAATTATTCATCTTTTCATCATTTGGGGGTATGGAAAGAATTCCAAGCCATGTTCTCATTCTGTTGTCATACCTCCCTAGATTTTTGAGGCTCAGTTGTAGTAACGATAAGAAATTTATCATCGGACAGTCTGGGTGGCTATGGTGGAAGTTTTCTTTCACCTAGTACTTTGTAAAGATCAGTTAGTATAGGATTGTACATAAATAAGCTCCTTCTGGAACCCATGTATTTTCTTTTGTTTAGAGTTATTATCGGCCTGTAATCCTCAGCAGGATGTTTTGAGCTCGACTCCATAGTCCAACAACTAAGGCACTAGAACTGCTTGTTCTTGGCAGCTCATAGGGAGCATGCCATCCCCTATGGAGCCAAAGGTTATCACATATAGTTTTCAAGGGAAGAAATTTGTCCAAGTTTTATGGCATGCAAAAGAAGTGTTAAAGAACAACATTCAAAGCAATCCATTTCGGGCTCAAAATTCAAACTAACAAGCGAGATCAACTTCAACAGCGAAAATTCCTGAGAAGATCAGATTAGAGGCTCGTGGGCACTTAGAATCCCAAAGTTTCTCGAAGTTTAGTGCTAGATCAAAGGCTCGAAATCAAATTCGAGCAAATATTACCCCAAGTCCCGAAACACAAAGTCTTGATTCGCGAAGAAGATATATGGACCATCGGATTGCATAAGGTCGTGGACCATCGATCTGACACTGGCAAAGTTGGAGTATTAGGAATCAGACAAAAGGAGGTAAGCTAACTTCCAACTTTGCAAAATGCGAAGTCCCAAAATGCCTTTGGATATGAGCCCCAGGTCATGGCCCGAGGTCGCATGCAGGATGGATTGATGGAGAGGAGTTGCACCAAAGGTCGAAGGCGTCTGTATTGGTCACAAAAGAAGATCTGCATGGCCTCGAGGCTCCGAAATTGACTCGAAGAGGTCGTGGGCACCTAATGGAACATTCATGGGTGTTATGCCTCGTCTCGATCTTGATTAAGTGAATGGAAATGGGAGTGTTGGTTTAAACTTCAACTCACTCCATAAATGAAAAGCAGGCTGAGAGTGGCCGTGAAGGAATACTGTCAATGTAAAGATTCATTATGGATAGATTTTCCTATAAAGCACATAACTGCGCCTGGTTCGCATCTAACATGAGGAGGCCTACACAATCCAACAGAACAAGCGCCGACTGAAAATGTTAATGCAGTGGTTCAATCACACTCCTAGTGGTTGTATCATTTCTAAGTATATATAGGAAGTTTTAGTATTTTGTTAAGTTCGATGGTTGATAAGTGCTCCCGTATTGTAAACTTTTGATGAAGCTTTTGGTTATCTGGTTATGTATTTTGATCTAAGACTTCTTGTTTAATGAAAGTCAGCTTCTTTTTCATCCTATTTTCCTCTAATACTGAAGTTTCCATGATTGAAGGATTCACGTCGTTTGTTTTGACTGTATTGTAATGTACGTTTGATTGCAATGTTGTTATTTACGTTCTTCAGTTTCTTGAAGTTTTGAATCCAAGAGGATCTTGTATTTGAATATTTTCCTCCTTAGGCTGTTGGAAGACCTGATATCTACGACAGACCTCTACACTCTCCTCACCAAAGTATTCCCTCTATTCACCCTTACTCAAACTTACTAACTAAATTTAATCAAGATCACCTGGAGGTGCATACTAGTCTAGTTTCATGAGTTAAAACGATAACATCTCGAGTCTGTGCCCATTTGACCTCTTTAAAACCAACCTGTGACATATAAAATCTGATGGGTACTGGGCTTACCTTCTCTACAATCAGAGGGTGACTTCTAGTGCTAATAGAATCTACCTAAATCTATGTCTAGACTTTTTCATAGGTGACCCAATAAACCATGGGTACTCACACCTATAAAGGTCTCACAGACATATGCCCATTTACAAGAAATCAATTATTTTTACAACTCCTAAGTAAATACATTTTTTTTTCTTCATGGTGAATGAACCATGAGCTCTCCACAAACTCTATACTACAGACAGATAAAAATTTATCAACCATACTTGTAGCTAAATTTGTTTCTTTTATGGAGTCCCCTTTGGATGCTTGTTGTATTTTCCAACAATCCTTCTTGAGATGACCATATTTTCCAGAGAACCAACATGTTCCCTTACCCTTATTGTCTTTTGACTTATGAATGTACCTTTCTTATCTTTCCCTCCTTCCATAGATTGACCTCATACCACCATTGCTTCTGTTGTTGAGGTTTCTTTATTGAATATTCTCCTCATCTCCTCAAACAACATAGTTCCCACAACAATATTATAATCAATGGTATATGTTGTGATAAACACCATAGATATGACCATATGATCCCAAGACTCAAGAAATGAACACAATAGTGTAACTTCCTTGTCCTCATCTTCGTACTTTACTTGCATACTAGATTATTGACAAATCAGTGTATTGAAAACATTGAAAGGATCAACAATATATGTACCTTCTTTCATCTGTAAGTTGTACAAATTCCTCTTCAAGAATATTATGTTCACCAAGGAATTTTTCATATACAGAATCTCAATTTTGTTCCATAAAATTGTTGTTGTCTCCTCTCTAGTGATGTTAAACAACACTTCATTTTCCAGACACAAAAGAATGTCACTAAGGGCTCTGGCATCTAGATCTTCCCAGTCCTCATATGTCATGCTAGTTGATTTCTTTGTCTTTCCCACCAACTCATTTTGCAATCCTTGTTGCACAAGTAGATCCCACATCTTGAGCTTACATAGCTCAAAGTTATTCTTTCCATTGATTTTTTCCACCTCAAACTTAGAACTATGCACTTTCTCCATTAGCCAAAAAAAACATCCAAAACCATTGCTTACAAAACCAAGCCTTCTTAATATGGAGGAATAATGATATTTCAAGGTTGAACCCCAAAATATTTAAGTAAAAGGTTTAAAACAAAATAAATATTTAATATATATTTACTTAAAACCTTTTACCACAAACAAAAGACATCGACCTTAAATTGTATATTTACTTAAAAGCATCCACACATTTATTTTAAAAACATCCTCCAACCATTAATTTACCAAGGCGATATTCTCCATGTTCATAATAAAACAAAGATTATCCATGATAATATACCTGTATTTTGTGGATTAAACAAACTTTGACAAGGATATCCATGGGTGTCGCACACTAGACAAAGGTATCATGTGACACTTTTCCAAAATTGTTGCACATTTTACATGGAATGTTTGCGACATATTGCAAAAAAAAATAGTTTTCCAAGTGTGTCTGCGACTATCGCACTGTCTAACAGGGACAACTTGGGATAGTGCAATAAATTTTTCCCACTTCATCTCTTGAACTCACGTAGGTCCCCTAGGCTTGTCTTACTAGGCTCTGATATGCAACAACTGGATTCTCTTCTCCTTCTCTCTCAGATACTTCAACTATGTTCTATGATACCACTTGTTAGGTAGTGGAAGCATAAACGTAACAAGATTTTATTTCCAAAGAAAATAAAACCAAGAAAAAACCAGACACAACATTTACGTTGAAACCCAATATGGGAAAAACCACGAGGAAATGATAATCGCTATTCTTATTATTCAAGGGAGAATTACAGTATCCAATCATAGGCATACAACCATCCTCTCCTCTCTTCCCACACACTATTAAGTACCAAAGACTGAATATAGAAATATGACAATAAATCTATAAAGAAATATATAAGAACCACACTTTTACTGTTATCAGACCCTTATGGTAGGGAAACAACATACAATGGATTCTATTATGGAAGGGATCCTCTCTTGTTCACTTTCCTCTTCGAGGGGGCATCCTCCTATTGAGCTACTGCTCCAAATACAATACTTTTATTCACATCACATTACATTGCTTTAACCCATTTATATAGTGCCACCAACCACCAAAGAACATTCTATAAGAGGAATCTTCTAGAAGAAGAAACAAGATATCAGATATTGGCAAATTTGGCCCCATATGCTACCGAAATCAGAAAAATTGTGTGGTCATCTGCGGAAAAACCTTGAAAATAATAGATTTAAAAATGTTGATAACTTTACTTCCCATACTCTGTTTCATACAATTGTTTTTTTTTAAATTGGGTATTTTTCTAAGAGGAGCTAAGATCTAAAACCCGTTTCTGCAAATTTTACACATAAATATACAAAAATCTTCCAAAATGTCGCAACCCTCTTTTTCTTCTTCGAAAAATATGCAAAAATAAAAAAAACAATTTCCCAAAATTCCTACCAAGGGAAGTGCTCTGATACCACTTGTTAAATACCAAAGATTGAATATGGAAATATCATAATAGATCCATAGAGAAGTATATAAGAACCACTCTTTTACTATTATCAAACCCTTATGGTAGGGAAACACCATACAATGGATCTTATTATGGAAGGGATCCTCTCATGTTCACTTGCCTCTTCGAGGGGGAATCCTCCTATTAAGCTACTTCTCCAAATAAAATACTTCTCTTCACATCCCATTGCATTGATTGAACTCCTTTATATAGTGCTACAAACCACCTAAGAACATTTTAGAGGAAGAATATTCTAGAAGCATAACCTTCTAAGAAGTCCCCATACATTTATTATATCTATACTAAAATATCTTACTGGTGGACCTTATTTAACCAATTGTTAAGTACCAAATACCTAAATACAAAAATATCAAAATATATCCACAGAGCAATATAGAATAACCACACTTTATTAGAAGAAAACCCTTGAGGCAGGGAAACACCATACAATGGATCCTATTATCGATGGGATCCTCTCATGCTCACTTGCCTCTTCAAGGGGGGCTTCCTCCTATTGAGATATCACTCCAACTACAATAATTCTTCTTCAAATCCCATTACATTGCTTGAACCCCTTTATATAGAGCTACCAACCACCTAAGAACATTCTCAAGGAGTAATCTTCTATTGGTAGAACCTTCTATGAATTCCTCATACAAATTTATTATATCTATACTAAGATATATAACTAGCATAGTGGGATTTATTTAATAATATAGTGGACCTAGTCTAGCTTACATTGAATGGCCTCCACTACCTCTCTAGCTATATAACACACATTTTTCTACACCACATTGGTACTCTTCACTTCTATAGGTATTCACGTATATATAGCATCTATCAAACAATTAAACGAACTGATTACAATCTGATCCACCAATTCCACAACCTGTTCACTGAAGAGTGCATGAATCCACATTCTATTTTTAGTTAATGTTGTGTTCATGCATTCACATGGGAAATTAGTTGGCATTTTTCAATACTTTATCATCCCGGTCCACCGGTGATAGTTTGTAAGATAAATAATGAAATGCAACTGAGCTACGATGCATGCGTCCAAACTAAACTAAAAGTAACCAGGAAGTAAACACAAAAACAAACATGCTCTTATCAATGGCCTGTGAAATAGTTCACACAAAGAAGAGACAAGAATATGAGTAAATAATTGCAAACCCATAATAGTATACCATTTAAACAATCATTTACAATACATTCTTACACAACCCAAGTTCTTAGTAAAATGTACCAGAGAGAGAGAGAGTGGGGTAGAGAGAGAGAGAAGGGGGAAGAGGGAGACAAGGAGAGAGGGAAATATGGGATAAAGAGAGAGGAGGGTGGGGAGACATCGAGTAAGAGAGAGGGAAAGAATGATTGGAGAGAGAGAGAGAGAGAGAGATTTTGTGTTAACAAGAAAACATGTGTGTTCCTATTGCTAATAATGTGTGTGCTTTAGGAATGTGTGCATGTTCCTAAAGTGTGCATGCATGTTCTTTTCATTTCAATTTTATTTTAGGAAGGCACATGAATTCATGAGCACATGTTTCAGGAACGTGTTCTCATTCTTAAATAATTCGAGTTGACAAGTGTTTGTGCAAGTTTTGTGATTTTTGTGAGTATCGAGACTATAAGATTAAGAAATTGTGTACGTTTCTATGATCACACATGTGTGCATTCGTTGACACTCCAGTGCCACTTTTTTTTTTTGTTAACTTCATTCGAGTGCTTGGAAATTTGAATTGAAAGATTCATCTCATGAAACATATTAATTTCAATTCATATATTATTTTTTTACACTCACTATTAGTTATTTTAATTAATTAATTTTTTGAAGTTGCCATATATGTCATGTCATCATTACACATGTGATACATTGGACCATGTCCTTTTTTAAATTAAAATTAGAGAAACATTAGATAAGGAACGCATCTTCCCACCAAACACCTTTCAATATTAAAAAAAAAACTCAAAATTTTGGGGTTCATGAATGGCATAGTGTGGGGTGGTTTATGATCCGAAATCGGTGCTTAGAAATTTCCACACTATGACTTCAATTTTATCAAGACCTTTTCTGACAATGCATATGAATATATATAAGCGAAAAAAACTTATATAAAGAAGAGAATAACAGATAATTCAAAGAAGAAAACCATCATTGGATTGAACACCAAAAGTTGATAACGGAGTTCATAAACATTTCCCTACGTCTTCGGGCCTTTGTCTTCAGTGAGGGAGGCTTCTCTATTCAAAATTCAAATATTAAAATATGCATCAAAATTACATCATATAGGTCTATGACTGACTCAACTTTATTCTTCCCTGTCTCAGGAACCTGATGCAATATACGACATTTGAAAAGGTGGAGTAGAAATCTTGGAAACTACCTCGAAAGCTCAGTTACTTTTCACTGCTCAAGACAACTTAACCTTTGCAAGCTCTTTCTAAACTTGCTTCAAGCTACTTGTTGCTTCTTGCTTGTTATCATTGAAATTTCATCTGCAAATGGTTACAGGAATCCAACATCTCCGAACACCTATTAGTTCATTCATATCCCCAAAAATGCATTTCCAAAAGGCACAAAGTATACAACTAGTTAAAAAATTAACATGTGCAGAAGAACTACAGGAAGTGCGCACATGCGTAGGTCAGAAACATCAGAAAATTGCACATGCGCCCGAGGCACGACTATGTATGATAAAAGTCACGTACCCCTAAAAAAAACGCATTTATGGTTCTTTTCGGCCCCTCACCCACTTTTGTTTCATCTCCCAAGTCGATTTGACCCTCAAATCTGCGCTGAATCCGAGTGGAGGGAAGGTCAAAGACCTAAGGGTTCCCTAAAGGGCCCCTTGTTCAGACTAAAGACCGATTGGATAGTGCCTCAAATATTTGCTATAAAAAGAGGCCATGGGTGCACTATGAATTCAAGAATCTCATTGTATTGTTATACTACCTCTATTCTCCTACAAGGAACCTCTTTCCTTCTTGGATCATACTAGCATCATTTCATTAAGCTATTCACCTCACCTCTTGAGGGAACAGGCTTGGATTTCTTCACCATTTCCCTAGTTTTCCATTTGTAAGAAGAGATATCACATAGGGGACTCAAGAGACCTTCCTTAGAGGAAGAGGGGATCCATAAGTCCCCATTTTGCCTTGGTGTTTTCTCACTAATACAATCTATCCATTGGTGGCATGAATATTGGTCAATTGTTTGATTAATTTTGGTTATAATTTCCTTATGCATTATAGTTTTGTTTCTTTAGTTATTATTAGCTTATTTGTTTTTTTATTTCATGTGATTGTGTCATTTGACTCATACACTAACTATGTCATGTTCAACTGACCCAACTAAACTTGTAAGTGTCCCTCTTTTTCTCATTTAAGTAGCGAAAAGGATACAACAGATTGGCAACCATACTTGTGAAAGCTATCAATTTCCTCCCTATTTGGGTTGTTTGAGAACTTCTTTTTAATCTATCTACCTTGCAGGGATCATAACCGTCCCAGTCCTACCTGCAAAGAGCTGAATTCGGCACTGGAAGAGGAGAATTTCATTTAAAATTATCTTCCCGGATGCGTATCAGAACATGCGCGGGTTTTCTATCCCACAGGAACGTATTCCAAGCACGTGTGTCAATAGCATTTTGTTTCCCAGCACATTCTGCACACGGTGCGCCAACAATTCATTTTTTCTATGCGCATTGGCACCACATGTGCCTCTGTCTAAACTGGGGCCCGTGCATATATCCAGAGATCCAACATTGTAAGAGTTTTTTGTGATATTTTGAAGGCCCCTAGCCTTCTAAGTATTGATTCTATGAAAATTGTAAATGGACCACACTTAGATTCCCTCTCCACATGAAGGGTTATTCAAAACATAGGCACTTAGGGGGTTAAAAAGAACCATATTTCTCCTCTTTTGTTTTCATTTTTCCACATGGATGGCTTGTTTTGATTGTAAAAGTTAAGTTGAAATCATCCACTATCACATATATAAACACTTTCATTAGGACTAGAAATCAAACTTCAATCATTGAGTATGCTCTTCTCTTGCACCATAGAGTGAACTTGAGAATTAGAAAAATGATTGAGGGAATATTTCGTCTCCCTTAAAAACAAAATCTTTAGGAAAAGACAAATCCCCCCTAGGGCCCCTCTTAGTTTATTTTCAAAAACATCTTAAATTTGTAAGGGCCCATACATGCCCACATGTTGCAAAGATAGGATAGTTTTGAAGCTACTTTCTTAGTTTACATCACTAGGGGAGTTTAAAGATTATTGTAATGGGTCCATACATTCCCACATGCTTGCAATCTAGGATATTTTTTGAATATTTCTTAGATTAAATCACATTAGGGAGTTTAAAGGATTAGTAAGGACCCATATGTCCACATGCTAGTTCTTTATGGACTTTAAAATTCCCCAAGGTTGTACCAATGGCATCTAGTAAGGTTGTACCGCACAAAGTCCACATGCTGCAAGGTGACACCTAACTTATTAAAAATTGGGCACATTTTATCACTTGCTCACACACAAAGTCACTACTCACTCACATAATTTCATCTCGAACTGTGGAGGTTGAAGTAGGTTTCCTCCAAAGGGATTCTGAAACGTCCCACTATTTCTTGAAGGAAGTATCCACTACCACTTAATTCAAACAAGATTGGTTCACACCCCCAATCTCTCAAACAACCACATGTAAAAAAATTCTAAAACCTCACTAAGTTTTCCTCCATAGGAGGTGCCAAAAGGAATTTTTTAGTCTAGGTAGGATCTCAAGGATAGGCATCCAAATAAATCCCCATTATATGGTTCTCACATCTTCAAACATTAGAAGTTGACAAATAGGGAACTTTAAAATACTCCAAGTCAAGTGTTCCTACACCATAAGGCGGGGAGATACCCGTGAAGGGTCGAAGGCCGAGGTCTAGTTGTTTTGTGCATCCCCCCTTGAGGCACCCAGGTCTTGGAAGGGATCCATCCCGTGACTCATTTCTGAGGCCAAAAATCTAAATGCCTCACTTTGATCGAGGTACCTAGTGGCCAATTTTTAGGACATCTACCCAGGTGGAAATTGTGAGCTGCAATTGTTTCTTGATAGGATTTTGTGTGGCTATTGGGAAATATCACTAGTGCTTTTGGGATATGCACCCTCTACCTCTTATTATAATTGATTATTTCATCCTTCACTTGTTTCTCTTCTTGGCTTTAGACCCCACTATTGAGTTTTATTGGAAGGTCTAGTGTTGTTTGAGAGGAAGGACATTACGTCGTTTTAAGACATGAGCATTTTTTTTATTTGTTCTCCCACACGAACAAAATACACTTACCCACATGTATTCTTCTTGTCAGTTGATTTATGTATGATACTCTTGTGATTAAATGTGAGATATATTGTGAAGGTCCAAAATTCTACAAAGAATCTTATTCATTTATTTCTCTCATCACCATTCGTACGCATTCACTTTTCTAGTCGAACATCATAGGGGACCCACATAATCCCCGTCATTCTAGATGCTTACAGAACCTCCCTCCTCTTCTAGGAGGAGTTCCCAGTCTTTCCAACTCATTGGCTCAACCCTATCACACCCCTATGAGTGATACTATATCGGGATCATCTTTTCTTGGTTCCACTTTACTTGGGTCCTCTTCCCAAGGTCAACCATCCACTAGCTCTCCTTTACAAGGAAGCAAGGGGAAAACTTATTCTCAAGGTGGAAATAAAACCCAATCTAACCCCCCTCGAGGGTTAGGTACACAACATTATCATACCATGGTTGTAAATAATCCTCCACCACCACTTCACATGCCATATTTGGCCTCCCTCAACATATTGTATCTGAGTAAGCTCACAAATGATCCTATATTTCATGACCCCACATGGCCTACAATGCCTACCAAAATACCTTCATACATTCCCAAGTTTGAAGGAAAGGCAGGAGAAGATCTCGCCAACCATATCATGAACTTCCACTTATGGTTCTCTTCAAACAACATCATGGATGACTTCATCGGATTAAGGTTATTTCAGCGCACACTCACAGGTCCATCGACCAAATGGTACATAGACGAAAAATCAGGGTCCCATGTGACTTTTGAATCCTTGGCCAAAGAATTTTTGACCTTCTTTCAACTACCAATTTGCCATGACAATGGTCTCGAGCTGATCTCCAAGTTTAAACAAATTGCATCCACACATATCATTGACCACATTCATAAATGGCATCGGCGACATGGTTTAGGCAAAGAAGAAACCACCAAGCAACAATGCCTTAATTGGTTTCTCAGATCACTTGTCCCCCTCCTTGCCAAAGATGTGGCCTCCACCTTCCCCCAATCTGAGGAGGAAGACATCATCAAGGCTCAATAGTATGACCTCATTTATGCACACTCATGATACTTATATACAGTACTACCTGACGTCCTGAGACTCGTACTATTCGGCCAGGACAAACCTAGGATGTCTCACTCAGTAGATGGATTGATTGGTACCAAAAAACACCACAATCCATACATCCAACCACCACCTATGTACGGTACACCCAAATATTTGTCGATGTACGAAGAACCCCTTATNCATCAACAACCATACCTTGTTTCCCTCCCTCCACCCATGAGTGGACCTTCACTGGCATCCATGATGCGCCCGACTATTCAACCAAGTTCTAGTACCCCCTCTACCTCATCTTACACCCTAATCACTAGTGAAATTGCTATGCCTTCCTATGCACCCTACAGGTCATTACCACAAAATAATCTTTACTTTCCATTTCCTGCCCCCCCACAGACCATTGCTCCTCCATAAGGACAACCACATTCTGGGGTTAAATTTGTTCAGCCCTCTCCCATTCAGTAATTTCAAAATTTTTAACAACTGAATATGAAAAATCTGGCCCATTAGTCGAATAATTCCAAAAATAAAGGAAAAAACTGAAACAATAATAATCCAGGACCAAGCGGAAACAACCCCCAATAGAACCAACTTGTTGGGAGAAAACCGAATCAGGGGAACCAGAACCCCCAAGGGGGAAATAACAACAAAATCCAAGGGAGGAACAACAACAATAACCTCCAGACAAATTTCCCTTGTGCTCTTTGCAGTGAGCATGGCCATTATACTCACCATTGCCCCCAAATGTTTTACTTCAAATGGATGAAAGATTTTGCGAATGTGTCGCGTCCCCCAGAACCGCCTACCCCTCAGCATGCCCCACAACAATATTTGAAACAACCACCCCCGGTTGTGCTGCAAAACCCTATTCCACACCAAGGTGTGATGAATACCCAGTAGGAGATGTATCCTTCCCCACCACAGATGGGACATTATCAAAACCCTGGGAATCTGGTGAATTGCAATATCTTCCTCACTAGCGAAGAATAAATTCTTCTACAAATGTGTAGTCATCAATACAGGGCACCCCTTGAATCTACTCCCATCACTTCGGATGTAGTTCTAGTTACAACCAAACAAGCTTTGATTATTCCCCGCCCTGACACTGACCCACCCATTCGTATTCCTCACATCCCATTACGATGGAATGTCAACAACCCTCAGGCTAGGCCGACACAGAATTACAGCCTGGTTGATGAATTGGCGCAATACCCTGCAGCCATGTTAGTATTAGAGGTCCTCCAAACCTGTCCCACTTAATGGAAATCATTGTTTTCCACCTTGGAGGAAGTCGAACCTGTTGATACTAGACTTATCACATTTGATCTAGATTGTGGGGAACCTCGTCTCCCCACTTTGGTAGCTTTACAGATACCAGTCAAGATTCAGAACATCACAGTTCATCGATGTATCATCGATGAAGGTGCATCCAAATGCATCATGTCCAAAATGGTATGGAAGAAACTTGGCTCCCCTCAGCTAATACCATCCTCCATCACTTTGTCATATTATGATGGAGGACCATCCTCTCCTGAAGGGATATTTCAAAATGTCCTCATTGAACTCGGGGGAAAAGGCATTCTTATCGACATTGAGTTCATCGATGCCCTGCTCTATTAAAAAATCTTGTTTGGACGTAGCTACATGTATGCTATGAAGGCGATGGCCTCTTCTGTGTTTCAAACGATGATGTTCCCCCACAATGGGAATATCATCACCATCGACCAACTTTCACATTACAATCCCAACCATTCCTCCAACATCGATAACATCCTACCTCTTGTCCACACTAATTTTGATGCCTACCCACTCATAGAGATGGCCCCTAGAATTTTCAAGGACCCATCCTTGCTGGGGACATACCACAGAGCACCACTACTCATCCACCCCTCGTCCCAAGTGTGTGTCATATCTTCCGATGGAACTGAAACTAGAGATACCATTCCTCCCACAGAGGCTTTTCCACCCCTCAACGTCCCACCAGTCAAAGAAATCCTACCTCGGGAATTACCTGAGAACTCTACAGCACCACTTACCCCCAATTTCACCCTTCCCCAAGGACGAATCCTGGTTTGGGAGACAATCCCCCAAGCCTTCACTCAAATCCCCTTCTTCTACCCCCCACCAGGCGTACAAGATTTCCGATTAGTTGCAATGCTTACCCTTCCCAACATGGTATTGGACATTCTAGTATGGTATCTTCACCCACCCGCAATGGTTCCCCAACCATCCCTCCCTCCCCAAATAGAGGGAATACCAATGCAGATTCCAATACTAACTCCAACCACACCACCTTCACCCCCACTTGCTAGCACCCCCGCCACAGCCGGGGGAAGGCGGAAGAAGAAAGAACCCACCACTCCACTTCCTCCCCGAGTTAAACCTCCTTGCGCACTATGCGAGAGATAAGGACACCCTATAAATAGATGTCCCTCTCTCCCCAAGTTACGTAATTTGATCCAAATCCTGAGAGAAACCACCTCGCTCATCACTTCACCAACCACCCCTAGTACTACCCCCGTGTCCCCTACTACAAGAAACAAAGGGCTGGGAAAAAAAATCGCATGTGCCATCTGTTCAAAGTATGGCCACTATACTCATCATTTCCCTGTGCTACCTCAATTTCGATAGACACTAACGACAGTACAACAACGTTTTCAACAAGACCCCTCTCCACCTATGTCATCGAGTCCCTGATTCACTGACATCCATTATATCACGACCTCAATCAATGAACGAATGAGTTGTCCTTTCTCTCTCTTTGAATCCCTGGATCATTTCACATACCAGTGTCCTACGATCATTGAATACAGGCATCGTCAAATGGCCCTTATTAAACATCCTCCAACCCCCTAAATTCTAGAGATACAAGTGATTCCCCCTACTCCCTCTCCAAATAATTTTTTCATCATCTCCCCTGAACATGAGACACTTCCTACCCCTCCATGGTTCATGGATAGATTGTCTAAGGATTTACCCACAAATCCTCCCAACTCTTCGGTTCATTTCCCTCAGCTATACTTCGAACAGGCGCGCATCCAATGCGTACTTGTTTTCCTCACTCACACAGCCTCATGCGCAAATCCCTCTGTATATCCACACACCCCAGCGCAGGTATCCTTCGATCGATCACGCACTGGGGAGCCCACCCTCACAAAATTCCACAGTACGACCATCGGTATGACCTTGCCCAGAAAAGAAACCCTAACTACTATGCAGGAGGATGAGACCACTAACCTGGCTCTCACAACTCCTAGACCAATTGGCTTGAACTTTCAGAATCTACAAATATCCTCTAAAAACCTCTTGTCAACTCACTACAAAAGCAAGTACAAATGAGATGGCATTGTGGACCCTACATCTATATATAGTCCCTTTTGCCAAACTTCCACAATCAGTTACAGGAGCTCAGAGTCTCTATTTTCCGATCCGTCTTCAGCTACAAGATCAGGATCCCACCACCTACATAGTCACATTCCCCAGCTCATCATCCATCCTCGGCTCCGAGGGAGCATTTTTCTCACATCACAGGTACGCATGCTCATGTTCAAAATTATCGAATAACTGTTATATGTTCTTTATCTTCAAATATTGTTCACATCGAGTATTCGGTTTTCATGTGTGAAGGCACTTGGTCATCACACACCAGCACAACCCCCTCAGGTATATGATCGACACTGGAATGTAATCATTCCCTATGAATATCAATTGCATCTCCCAGTCACAACCTCCGACACTTTCCTGTAGGATCCTCACAACCGGCTCTATAGTACTATCACCTCCGCTGCATTTTGGTATTGTCACCCTTTAGCACTCTTCCCCACATGAGTTTTCCCATTCATAGTCCCCCTTGGCACTTTAAAACTCATGCTATTTTCACCCCCTAGGGATGGGAATCCTGATAGTTTGATGCATTTTCGAGAATAAACCACATACTCTTTCTCCTCATTTTGCTAGCTTCCCCAATGGACTCCTAGGTTATCTCATCATGGTTCTATCTTGACTGCACCTCCACAGTATCACTAACCTTCCAGTTCATCCATGATCAGTTTTCCCATCTGCATATTTCCCTCCATTCATTTACCTCATACAGAAACCCACCCATGGGGCCCCCACCCTCCACTAGTTCTCCAACTTGCGCCCTCACCGACCAAGCCATCTTGCATTGGAGCACACGTTTCTGTATTTTCACACTTATCCCAAATTATTCTTTATTCATTTGGTAATTGTACAAAGCCTTTGTTTCCAGGATTTACATAGCTTGTTTTTGTCCCCTTTAGGGACCTTGGTTTCCAGAAAAGAAACCCCTGTCGCCCTTGGTTGGGGAAATCCTTACCTTCTTGACATTGTCCATACAAACCCCGAGTATCCCACAGTCCATAGACCTTTGATCTCTAAGTTTTGTCCACTTTGTCATGCCTCTAGCAAAATTTAACCCATGTCTAGTTGTCCCCATGACACTAGATCCAGTTTCACAGTTGTTTCCACTCATACTTCACATATATCCCCAACCAAGGGCAGTCTTGACTCTCACCACATCTTGAATTTATCCGTGTTCCTCATCAGTTCATGATCTCATCCAGTGGATTTCATGAATCCCTTTTTCTTCATGGAGTCACGTCTCTCTATCTGTTGACATCAACACAGTTTCCACAAGAGAGACAATATCTTGACTCTCATTACCTTTACAATGAGGAGCCTCGGATGACATAGAGAGAACCATCATTACTCTTTTCTATCATTGATCCCCTTAACATTCAACTTCAACACAATATCATGTTACGATGGGTCTTACTATGTGACTATTGCAGTTTTTTTATACTAGTCGAAGACCTCTGAATTTTTTGGGACATCAATGCCTACAAGCCACCGACACTTCTTACAGGTGTTATCGCCTCTTTTCAGAATATGTTCACCATCAGAATTGTCATCTTCCATTATCAAACCACCCCAGAGGGTTCTCTAGTTATCTACATCAGCATACAACTTCATTTATTGTCTTACATTTTTTGAGTTACATGACATGAGCATGGGGCATGCCCGCCTCGTTTGTACACAGATTTTACTTTTACACAACTAGAGAAAGGTTTGGGTCACACAGTTTCCCCTCTCCTTCCAATGGATCACTCTTGCAATTCCTATCAACACTCTTTCTTACAATGGTACTCTCAGTAGAAGAAACATTGATGTTGTTGCTATAGGGGAAGACCCATGGTTCAACGCTACAACAACACACCAACAAAACCCTAACTATCGGCCCTTTCGACAACACCTGCGAAGCAGATGAAGTCTTACCCGAGGTAGAGGTAGGGGTGGTTGTAGGACTCAGATGTCTACAAACTTAGCTGGGACATGGATCTGTTATTCTAACACTTAACAGAGCACTTAGCAACGACAGTTCATCATTATTTGACCATTATCTACTTTGTAGATAAAATAGAGCATCGCATCATTTGGTCAGATCTGATGTATCTAATAATTTATCATAGAGAGGTAAATTATATCTAGAATATTCAAGCACTAAGAAAATTCACATAGGTAAGATATAACATCCATATACATCGTTAGCACAAAGCATAAATAGAACTATCTACCTATATCAAATCACTTAGCAAGTAAAGACACAGAGACATCAACACATCACACAAAGCATAACAACATAGCATGTACGTGGTTCACGCCCACCCTAGGGTTACATCCACCAACTCGCCTTCTTTATTATCTTCAGTCAAGCTTCTTATAAGCACATAGCATCAAAATCCTACTCCGCAGAAGACAGGAGATATGAGTGCACTGCTCCAGATCCTCCTTCTTTGAGTTAGGGTACAGCACCAAGACTTCTTACAATTACTTTTACGTAGCTTTGCAAGTCTCACATAGTATCCACAAAGAATATACAATCCACACTTAGCACTTAGCTCAATATCACACAGATATCCCTAACATCACATAGATGCCTCTCCTTACATTTCCTAGACATCTATTTATACTTTACAAAATAGGCCTAAACATGGGCAACCCCATGGACCAACATCCCCATACCTGTTACATAATCCCAAATCCCAAAAAGGACCCAAAATGGGGTCGAGATCCTACAATATATACTTCATCTTGCGCTCCTCCTTCAACAGGCTGTCCAAGTCCCAAAATAGGTCAAAATTGACCAAGGATCTCCCAAAACTTGGTCAAGGGCCAACAGGCCCCCAACACTCACCTATGACTTGTCCCGAGTCACTCTGGTATGGATTGTTTTTCTTCAAAATCCTTGAGCATGGCTCGAGCTTCTTTGACTTGTTGTTGTGCCACAGCCTCTTGTTTAGTGAACTCTTGGATGAATTCCTTGTTCATGGGTCCTTCTAGGCGATGTTCTGCTACAACAACAACTTGGTCCAGTTCTTCTCCTCGGCCTTCGACCTCTGTGAACAATTTGTAAGCCTTATCTTGTAAAGGTTGGAGCCTTTGAGTTACTTATATAACTCTTCTCTGGATAGTGTGGATATGTTGTTGAGCGGTGCGTTGCTCTTGGGATTGCTTCATTCTTTCCAGAGCTAACAAGGCTTCAATTGCGCCTGTATTGTCTCTGTTTTTTTTTTTGCTTCCTAGAGCTGTGACTCCAGTGCCTATAATTATTGGTTCTCAGTGAGTTTCTCATATGTCTCGGTACTGTGATTACTCAGCTACTTGCATTTCATGGAAAGAGCCTTTATCCTTTCAACTGTGCTCTGGGTGGTTGCTTCTCTTTGATCCCTTACATCCTGCGGAGTCTTGGGCACTATGCGGAGCTCTAAGTCTGCTATGAATTTTTGTATTTGTTGGATGGATTTTGCGAGATTCTCTACTTACTGCGTGACTTGGTCCTCTGCCTTTATTTCTAAGACGATCATAGAGAGAATTTCTCTGCTGACCGCTTCTTTCACTTCGAGTTGCTTCACGAGCAACTATCTTTTTCCTTGTTGCATTTGTTCTTTTTCTTCCTTGATCTTCTCTTGGAGACCAATCTTTTACTGTTCTGTAGTGTTGCGTTGTTCTACAAGTACGCCTTCAACTTTCTTCAAGGCCTAGGTGGCTTGTCCTATTTCTTCTTGTGCTCGTCGAAGGAAAGCTTTGACTTTATCAGCTAGTCTATGGATTTGGGTTGGCCCATCTCTCAACTCTGGTTCTACCGATGGTAGGGGCACAGTGGAGACTACGCGGCTAGACTAAAGGGCCTGTTTTACCCCTCGGAGTTCGACTCCAATTTGCTCATATATTTCTTTCTGCTTGGCTTCTTTTTTCTCTATTATTTCTAGTGAAGCATCGTTCAGGGCTGCGATGATGAAGTCAAAATCATCAGAGGTGAGAAAAGTTTGCATCTTAGTCATGGTGGATTTCGTCTTCTTCCTGGAAGAAGGTTTTGGGAGGGAAACCTTCCTCTTCTTCAAGGGGTCAACCTCATCTCTGGGTGGTGTGAATTCGCCTGGATGTTGTTCAACTTCTACTTCATCATCACCCCCTCGGTCAGGTTACACTGAAGCAGTCTTTCTTGAGGTGTTGCTTAAATTTTGGACCTCCTCAGTATTCTTGGGTGTATTATGTTCTTTATGAGTGTCCTCTGGGATATCAAAATCAGATATATCTGCAGGGTTGGTGGGGATAAGGAGGTCAACAGACCATTCCTTAGTTATCTTCTCAAGGTCTTCTTCTATAAGTTTATAATATGAATTGTGTTGCTCTTTATGCTCATCCGCTCGCGTTGTAATGTAGATGAAGTGTCGATCTGCGCTGAACTTCATCAGGGGTCGGAACCTTTGTAAGGTTTTTGGAGTCATGTGAGGCTCAACTTCGATGGATTTCTTTAGTTGGAGCTAATATGTATGAAAAACATCATTCAACTGCCACTGTTTGTTCATATCACTTGAATACCAAAGGGTAGCGAACTTCGTAGCAAGCGGTTCAAATGGATCTATGTCTCGGAAGGTCACACCTTCCAACATCTCCCAGGAAACAAATGCAATGAGGATCAGGATCCAGCTGAAAGGAAATTAATAACCCTGATCCTATGGTTCTTGACAGTCTAGTTCCAACTAGTTAACTAGGTACTTCACCCAATTCATTTGTAGGTCTTCTGCTCACTTCCTTGCAAGGTCAACGACAAAGCTGGTGACCTGCATAGGTTGGTTCTTCCTTACTAACTTTTCAGCTATTAGTCGACATGCTAGGCGCACTGGACCACTCTGGATGGAATATACCTTGTAGCCTCTTATTCCGTTCTCAACATCGCCATATGTATCCTTGATATTCTGTGCAAGCGCGTGATCTGTGGATTTTTATTGATAAAAGTCCTGCGGGTCAGGTCCTTGCATACTTAGTCCTATGATCATGTGTATCAACATTGGGTCAACTATAATACAACAGTCTAGCCATAAGTAGCCGCCATAGTAACGTGATAGTAGTCGCTTGACACATGCGTTGAATTCCTGGTGTGTTCCAAAGTGTGGGATCTTCATGACATTCAACAGGGTGGACTGTGCATGGTTCATCGTCCACGGCTGGGGAATTATCTTTGAATTCTTCCCCTTCATTCTGGTTAGGTACTTGTATGGGGAAAGCATACCATAGATCTTGCAATCTCCGAGGTTGAAGTCGTTGAAATTCAATGCTGTGATCTTATCATGCTATACTCAAACTGTGTGTATCCCCTTTGGGAGGTACGCAATGACCATAGTGTACTCGAAATCATGATTCACCATGCCAGCCAGAGGTGGGATGTAATCAGGAAATATGGTTGGAATCAACTTCACATTTCCTAGGTAGTCTTTATGCTTGGTTCTCTTTTCCGTTGATGGTCAGGATGATCTAGCTCCGCGAGCAGTCAATGAAGAGGCTTGCAGTCCTCTCGTCAATGATGCTTGTATACCTACAGACATCGACATTACTCATGTAGTCATGAGGTCGATGAGAACTTCTTCGACAACTTTCTCTGTAGTGTTGAACTCATCCGACTTACATGCGTGGGGTTGGAAATCTCGGGTTTGAGGAGTAATCTCTCAATGCAATGGGATGGAAGGCAATCTCGTGATGATCACTATGCAAAATCAACTATTCTATGGGCTCAAATTCATGGTTAGAAAAAGTGTTCTCATTGCATGGCATGACGGGATAAATAGATAACTTGGCAACGGATCTCTTGCAACAGGTGAGAAACCTTCATTATCTTTGTTCTGTCTGTTATAGTGTGGGCCAACGGTCTAGTGGTGATCCATAAATTCATTTCTACCCGTTCAGAGGGTCGGTCGAACGGTTATATTTTTCCCAATGGCTATATTGTTTCACCCTGGTGAAGTGCCATGTGGCATTGTTCTCTTATCCTGGCGAAGCTCCAATTTTGCAAATTTCCTCTCTGCGAAGTTCCCTCTGGAACCTTCTATAACTTTTCGATCTTAGCTCTCTTCTTACTTAACTTTCTAGCCTTCTTTCTGGTGAGCTTCGTCTCAGTATTTCTTTTTCCATTTTGATTCTTATCTGAATTTAGCATAATTACTTTGCACTGTTGAGATTCTTTCATAAGATTTGAGGGTGATACTTCTTGTTTATATGGAATAGGTACTTCAATATTCTATGGGTCTTCTGGTGTTCTTGCAACTTCGACATCCGGGTCTCTGGTGTTAAATAACTTCGATCTGTTCTTATGTTCTTCAATCAAGTGTGTGATCCTTCTAGTCATGAAATATTTTAACTCTTCCTTCTTCTGCTCTAAAACTTCTTCTTCTTCCTTCCTTTTGGCTTAATCTCTTTCAATCCAAGGTTTTTCTAGTAACATGGTAAATGGGGCATTGTTCTCAATAAATTTAACAATTTTGAAATCCTCCCTGTCGAAGTTCCATTGTCACTCATAGATATCTGGGTAAGATTTCCACATAGGTTTACCAGCTTTCCTTTGAATAGTCCTATTCCTCCTAATGAAGGAATCATAGCAAGCCTTCCTATAGCTTCCCAAGTTCTTTCTGCCATGATATTCACCTGTGTTTCCTCATCTAGAACACAGTCAATGTTGAAGTCTCCTATTTTTGCTTCTATGCATGATTTTTCTTTGAAGATCTCTGATAAGATGACATGTTGGTGGTCATTCAGGGTGTCTTTTATCTGTAGCAATACTTTCTCTGATTCTTTCTGGGGTTCTTCCATAATCGTAGTTTATGGATCTGCCTTAGGGTTTTCTTGTCTCATGTTCATTCCTTCAAGCTTAGCAATCATTATAGGGAAATCCAATACTTCATGGCCCATAGATTTTCAACAAAGACAACATGATTTTCTACCACGACATTCCTTAGCAAAATGTCTCGGCCTTCTGCAACTATAACAGAGGGTTAATCCTCTCTTTCTCTTAAATTATTCCCATCCTTTCTTGTACTATGCGCTAGGATCATGGTAGATAACCTGTAAAAATTTCTTTCTAAGGTCTTGCATCCACTTGTTAGTCCAAACATTCTTTCTATTCATAGGTATAACATATATTTCACTATTCTTATCAAATCTACACAAGTCAAACCTTCTTTCATCTATTAGTGCCCTACTTTTCAAGCTAGGACATAATCTATCAAACATACTAATCTGAAAATAGAAGGCTGACTTGTTATGCTATGCAAGCACCCTCTACTTCATAAAAATAAACTTTACAGGACCTTGCTTCATGTGTTAAAATATGCAAGATAAACTTATGTGTTAAGTTCATGTATCTTCTTGTAAATGCTT
>SNQJ01S0032634.1:0-25163 GCA_010110895.2 Picea sitchensis
GTCGTAAACCCTAAAACACTACCTACTCCAAAAACCAGAGTTGTTTCTAGCATGTCAAGATGATGATTCTACCCTCATGGGAGGTTTTGTATGGAAGAAGATGATGATTCTTCCCTCATACTGAAGATACATGACATATACTTAGTTAACAAAGTGATAATACATTAAAAATTGATATGTAAAAGATTTGAAACTGTAGCACATACCAAACCTGGAAAATCACCAATTGGAGAGTTGTCATCTAGCGGAGCATGTTCCAAGGGAGGAAGATCACCAAACGAAGATATTATATATGTAATATAAAAATGAAATATTCATTAGAATCTTTATTGGAATATAAAAGGTGAAATAATATAGACTTGAAACATAAATTACATCAATTGGGAGTCCCACCAAATGTACCTGTAATGGTAGGAAAACCATAATGACACTGTATCCGTTTACGTCCTTGGATTGAAGCCACAGTAGTGGATTGTTGCACCCCTGGAAACATCCAACTATTGCTCCATTAAAAAAATGGTGATGTCTATATATAATAATCTTAACATATTGATCTCACCACTCTACAAAAATCACCTGGGACAATAGAGGATGCATTGTTGGCATGAGGACGACCCCACTTGTTGAGGTGTGGAAAATGAAATGGTTTATATTCAAATGAAGAATCAGTTTCCAATCTGCCACTTCTGTCACTTTTTTTTGTTTTTGTTTTTAAGGCTAAGGAATCTCTTCTTCCTCTTCAAATATGTCTCCAAAGAGCCCAACACCAGAGTGAAATCATAATCCATGATTTCAAGATTGTCGGCATCATCCAACATTATTTTTACCAAACCAATCAATTGTTGGGTCTTGCTCAAAGTGGCAGGAGGACTTTTTTGAAGAAACTCTAAGTAGCTAAACAACTCCTCTCTAGCCAACTGAAGTCCCTTGACATATTGATCAACATTGTCTCTAGCCATAATAGTTGTGTTAGCATATAGATCATGGCTTGTCACCTCTATACTTATATCAGGAGGTGCATTGAATGAATTGATTGTTGCATCTTGGTCCAATAAAGGGTTTGAATCCCCTAAAGAATAATATAACCAATCTAACTTTATTTCATGATTACAAATGTTGTCGCAAATAGACCATGGGCAATCACAAGCTATAAAATTGGTATGATACCAAGTGACAAGATACTGCTTATTGGGCTTAGTTTGACTTCCAACCCAGTAAGTGTGAGATATACCCTCATGAGGTTTGCAATCACTATTTGGAATTATTCTATCTTTTTCTATTGATGATTCAAGATGCTTCTCTTTCTTGTAGTTGTTCACATACCCTTCTTTTTTCAAAATTTCCTTGAACCAGTAACAAGGTTCAACATTTGTCAAGAGTATATAGAACAACCAATCCACCCTACGAACACATTTTTTTCTTCGATCAGATAGAAAGTTTTTCTTCAACTAACTATGGTATGACTCAACAACATTGTTTGTTTCTTGATTTGCATGGGGAAAATCTCAACATCCTTGGACCCACATCCCTAAATACAAAAAACCAAGTTAGTGGAGATATATCATGTTTATGAAACACAACAATGGAAACAAAAGAACGAGTATGTGAATTTACTAATGTTATCACCAGTAACCCAATTCTTCTTAAAATAGTCCAAAAATTTCTCTTCATTCGTGAATTTGATGAAAAAATGATTCATTGTATTTCCCACTTCATCTTTGGAACAATTCTTCATGATACAACTTAGCTCATTGAACATCTCTTTCACATTTTCTGGACTATTAGCCAAACGATTCACATTTTTTAGACATGCCCTCTATACATGTCAAACACACAAGATCACTTCAGTCCTTGTGATCCTCCTGCCACATTCAATTCATTTTAGGTGAGACATTTTTTGTGTAAATATAAGTTACAGTGTAAAATAATAAATTTGAAGTTACCTCAAAGTGATGATTTCAATCAATGCATCATCAATCATTAAGGCATTCACTTTCCAATCGGGACGTATTTGGTAAAACCTATGCATGAGGTGCTCCAACCATAATGCAATGTCTTCTGATGTGTTTTTTTATGCCACCACCCATGCTATTGGCACCCCACTTTGTTGTTCATCGAAAACCACGAGTGTGTACAACTGATACCATCATATTAAAAAAACATATGTAGTCCAATTTAGGTCACTAATAATATTGAACTATCCAACTCAAATGATTATACTAAATCAATCATTAACAACACACTCACCCCATATTTATTCGTATTGAATGTTGAATCCGTGGCTATTATGCGATAGCCTAACCATGGTATCCAACATCCATTTTGTTTGTATTCCAACTATGAAAGGGACATCTCCACCATTGGGATTTTGGTAAAAGAAAAAATCATCCTTGTGTTTTTCATACCAAAGGTTCACACTCTTTTCATTATTTTTGTTCAATTGGTGTAACATCCCGCTCTTGTGCGCACATGATTTGACTTATTCTTTGAGGACACTTGCATGCAAGTGATCCAATTTTAGTATATGGTTTTATGTTCGCTTATGGATTCTTATGATGATGTTCATGATTATGATGTTAGGTTATTTGATATCTATGTATTGAAAAATGCTATTGACGAGTTTCCCCTGAGTATGCAGGACACTTGACAAATTGAGGATGTTGAGGGCATTAATGGGCCTCCTTAAACTCTAGATTGAGTCAGGTAGTGGACTGTATATGGTTTGGGTATTTCTAATTATGCATATGTGACATATGATAGGGTATATTATGATGTTGTTTATGAATCATTGGCATTGCTTCGTTTATGGATGCAAGATGATGATTGCTTGCTAATCAAACTCATATAAGGAGTAAAGGGGCCATGCACAGTAACTAGATATTGAGGGAGAATTGTAGAAGCAGCCCTGCCACATCCTACTAGCACTCCTGTTGTGACTCGAATTGTAGGTTAACGATTACTTAATTCAAGAGATCGACGATGTTGTGAGGGAAGACTGAGGGAAGACTGAGACAACCTCTCACGAAGATTCTAAAGGGCGCGCAATAAGGAAGGGTCCTTATTCCTTAGAGCCCCTTAATCTCTCACAAGGTCACTTGAATGGGGTATTGAATTCAAGGGTTGGACAACTACCAAAACCAATCAAAGGTGAGTGGCACCCTTAGAGCATGTAGTGCATCTTGAGAGCACATCGCGTAATTTAAATTTGAATTAAAGGTGAGTGGCACCATTGGAGCACAGAGTGCATCTTGAAGGGCACGTTGTGGTATAAAAACAATGAGTCAATGAATCTAGGTGGCCTAGAAAACTTGAGCGAATGTTAAACCTTAAAATCTTGAGCACCTGCCTAATTAATTAATTGATTAATTAATTAACTATAGAATGAATTTAATAAAGCATAATTCCTGCGGATCTAGGCGTTGGAAAATAAAGATTTAATTAACGCCTAAGTCTAAGTGAGTGAAAGGACTAAAAACTAAACATTTTAAATTTAATGATGAGGGGATGAAATAAATCAAATTAAGAATCAACGAAAATAAAAGTAAACATGTGCAAGTAAATACTAATTTAGGATTTTAGTTGAGAAATGAATAAATCATAAATGTGTAATAGAAAGGTATCTAGTTTAGTCTAACTAAAGAACCCTCCTAAATTAAACACAAATCAGTTTTAGAAAGATGTCAATCATTAAAAAGGAAATAGAGGGAAATAAAATGACAACTAGGAGTGATTTTAGGAGCGCTTTTAGGATGGGTGAGGGAAATTGACATTTAATTAAATTAAATTATAGATTTATTAGTGCAACTAAGGGAAAGGTGATAAGTGTATGGGGGAAATAATTCCAAAACAAATAAAAAAAAAAAACAAATTAAAATGTGCAAATGACAAGTTATCACTAAGAAAAATTCTATAAAGGAAATGGCTGAGAGGAGAAGAGGGCGACATGAGAGTTTGGTAAATTCATGCTGCCAGAATTTTTTTGACTGGTTTTATTTGTCAGAGTTGGGATACTCAACTCGGGAGAGAGTGTGGTATCTCTACCTTGCGAAGCGAGCTGGGAGCTAGAGTATTCTAGTTGTGGTTGTGTGTGGACCCCTTGCGGCTCTGAGGGCTTAGGGCGAAGAAGATTACCCCTAGCGTTGGTTGGGAGGTACTGGTGAGGTCTCAATGATTAGCAAGCGGGAGCAAGGAGAAACTCCAACTATCGAAGAACATCATCAAGTACATCTCAGGTGACGATTACAGTATTTATTGAAATTCGAGATTTGAAATAGGATTTAATTTTTTCCATCGTGTTTTCTTTTTATTGATTATTGTGTTGAAAATTTGGGATGGTTGATACAAGCCCTCGAGGTTTTATAAATTATAGGAGTGACTCTGAATGAATTCTTTGTTTTTAATTGTTTCTGGGCTTGAAAATTTGTATAGAGAATGTTGATCCCCACCATTCTAGTTGAGATCTGGCCATGACCTTTTCCCCTTTGATGCGCAACCAGCATTGTCTGAATCTTACTCTCTGGCGTCTTACTCTCTGGCGAAGTTGCTAACCCAACCCAAGCTCTGAATTTAATGGATCGATTTGTGTTTTTGCTTGGTTATTCATTCACTTATTACCTTTGTAATCTACATGCAATTCCCAGCGATTTCGCATCTACCCTCAGCAATTTATTCATGCGATCACTGCGTTTTTGCTTGGTTATTATTCAATTATTACCTCTGTAATTTACAAGCAAAATCACCCAGCATTGATCAGGTTACTTCTTCGATTTGTTTCATTGTTTTCTCTACAACCTTTGAAGGATATATCACCTGCGTTTGAGAAAAACCACCCAGCTTGTACCTCTCTTCATTTTGGTTTGTATTAGCAATACTCAGCAATGCTACCTCTCTGTGTTAGCATACGAAACCCACACAAATTTCTCCCAGCTTGATTACCTCTCTGCGTTTGTTTGTATTAGTATTACTGATCAATTTTTGTGGTGTTAGGAAACCCACAGGTGATAACACTACTCTGACTTTCATTAAAATCGCCCAACAAATTCGTATCGACCCTCAACGATTTTATTACGGGGATCCCTGCATTTCTCGGGTTTATAATTTTACCGTTTTACCTCTGCCCTTCTTTTAAAATCGCCCAACACTACGTATAATTTATAACTGAAACGCCACCTCGACCCTCTCCCTACGGTCTTCGCAACTTATTAAGTCGAACCAAGTCCGATAGGTTACAATTTAGAATGTGCAAACGGACGAATACAAGAGAGAGAATGGGGATAGGAGGAGCGGGGAGAAGAAAAAAACACTATTAGATATAACTAGTTCGTTGCAATTTTACCCTTAGTTCATCTCTGCTTCTAGAAAACGAATTCACTGAGCGTTGAGTTTCTCTCAGCCAGCTCCTATCCGCCCCTCTCCCTGGCGAATCTTCATGGAGGAATTCACTGCGTTTCTGTTAATTCGCCCAGCGATTTGTCCGGGATTTGCTTAGACCTTCTCGAGCTTTCCTGGCGAATCACTCTGGAGGAAATCACTGTGTTTTCCTTAAAACCACTCTGCGTTTTTCATTTTGTGTTTTGCCTGCGATTTCAATGGACTGCCACTCTTAATCGACTGTCAGCGATTTCGTTGCACCTGGTTTCCGTTAACCAACTGACATCTTTTTACCTGGATTTTAAATTTCCTTAAAGGATGAATCCCCAAAAACTGGAGCCGTCGAGTTGTGCTTGTAATGACCCGGGGGCTCCCTCTGTTGCATGGTATGGATAACGAGGTTCACAAGCGATTGCCCCTTTCTATTAATAATAATAATAATAATATTAAATTTGGCACCAGAGCGCATTGTTGAGTTAGGGATTTGGCACGAATACTCAGCTTTTGAATTCAACACTTGGCATATAGTGTGGCCTTGGGTTGGTGGGTCCAGTATGAATGATAAAACCCAGTTTTTTCGTATGATTTCCGACGTTTACATTTTAGTCAACAACCATGCCTTAATCATAGATAAGGGCGAA
Source organism: Picea sitchensis (assembly GCA_010110895.2). Classification (NCBI taxonomy): domain Eukaryota; kingdom Viridiplantae; phylum Streptophyta; class Pinopsida; order Pinales; family Pinaceae; genus Picea; species Picea sitchensis. Next base: position 6,012 of record SNQJ01S0032634.1, read on the forward strand.
TTCTTAGCTCTACCCTTATAAGCATCCTTGGAAGAGGGTTTTTCATCCATAGGCATCCTGGCTTAAACCATCTTGAAATTCCTAAAGTACGGCTTAGGGAAAGCGTTTAGATAGTGTATAGGCCCACCAACACCCTAACGGTAGAAGGCTGGTCAAATACAATAAAGTGACTAAGGAGAAAACACCTTTTGTATTCCATGGTTAAACCTAATTTTGGGTGTTCCTAAAAGTACCCATCAACTTAAATGATTGAGAAGGATGCCTTAGTATCTTGTAAATGATTTGTTTAACGCATGTTAGGGTTGCTTCCTTATTTTGATGCTTATTTAGTAATCAGAGTAGACTTCCATTTAAGTTTCTTTTAAACGTGATTCGATTTTAATTGTTTTAATGGTTGTTTTAACATTAATTTTATTGGATTTCATAAAAGGCCTTGTGCATTGAGTATTCTTAAGGATTTGCAAAAGTTGCACAACGTCGAATAAGATAGAAAAATGATTATATTGTAAGCCTTTGGCTTCGCTGCACAAGAATCCCTATTTGGGATAGTTCATCTTATCTTGTTGAAAATAAATGGTGTTGTTTGCAAAGGAAACTTGACTCCCTTAGGGGTATTGTTACATTGCCTCAATTAATAAGAGAATTTGCGCGAATTGATAATTTAGAAGTATTTTAGGCGCTTTATCTTAACCCTTGCGCTCTTAAACTTTACCGGTAAAGGACAAATTTAGAGCTTCTTGGTAAATTAGTTTGAGTTGTGTGAGAATTATTCTTGTTACTAGACGATTAAATTGTTGTTGTGTAAATGATTAAGTACACAAACTTCCTGGCGCCACGAATTAATGTTGATGTGAATTATTTAGTATTTAGATTTAACTGCGCCTTGTAGATAGAATTGATGATTACCTTTGCGACTTGAAATGCAAAGTTGGCGATTACTCATGCGTTGATAATTATGTGGATAAATGGTTGATTCAGTAATCAATTTACTCTTGCGCCTCTAACTATGTTAAATTATGATTTCTTTAGAATTCATTTACTCCTTGTGCCTTGGAATAATGTTAATGAGTAAATGATGGAACGATTGATTTCCTTGCATCAGGTATCAAATTTGGTTGTATGATCGGTTATGTATTTGCTTAGTTTTGCGTCTTGATGTTAATGTTGATGGATGTTGATTTATGCAATTAGAATTACTTGCGCACCATGAAAATAAGTTGATGATTTCTCTTGAGCCTTGATTAATTGATGTTAAATATTGATTAATTTATCTAGTTGATTTTCCACTTGATTGGAATAGCGGGAATTAGGCACATTCTTGTTCCTTAGAACAATCGCCAGCCCTGAGACTTGAAATGGTCAAAATCAATTGGATCCTGGGCTTGAGCGTTGCTTATGTGTCCAGGAGGTCCTAACATTGCGGGGTAGGTTGGGTGGGTAGTTCTTTATTATTCAACAATATGTTGATCATTAATTAGATTGCTTCAGTTTATCTTGTTGTGTTGAGTTGAGTCACTATCACGTATGATTTTGTGTTGATCATGTGTCGCTTTCGTTTATGTTAATGTAATGCTTTTGTGTCACTATCTAATGCGACAATGTGTTCATTTATGTGTCATTACTAATTACGATGGATGCATTGGTTGCGTCATTATGGATTGTGACGATGAGTCACTTGCAATGTTTTTAAATATGATGTCATTGATTAGGTGATGCTATGATTTAAATGTTGACGTTAATTTCCTAATGATTTAAAAAAAAATTACCTTTCATGCTTCTCTTTCCTAATCGTAATGGAGGGGTCATTACATATGGTATCAGAGCAGGTTCAACCCTGCGACTGTGGATCGTCATGCCTTCCACTATATTAAACCCTTGATTTATAACTTAACACTAATTAAAATTTTAACATGTCCATGCAGTAATCATTGTTAGAGGACATCGTGGAGGTAGACGATGTGGTACTAAGGGCAGTGGTGTGACACATCCAGTCTCATCCACACCAGAGGGCTCTAACCCCCAAGGAGAAGAACAAGTCTTGAGGTAGGAGAATATTGTTCTAGTGGATGTGGTCGGTGTGACGCGGTCTTTTCTAATGATGTCAGAGGCCTTGATTGACCGACCAGATAGAGATCAGGCCAGGGCGCCTGTACCCATGAGGGTTCACAACACACTACAACTGGCAGTGTTAGATTTCATAGAGAACTTGAGAAGGTGAATTTTCCCAAGTTCATGGGTGCCATGGACGACTCAGCCATCTGGGCAAGGACTGGAGAACAGACGACATCCATTGCACTTCATAACTACACCTTCAACTTGAAAGTCTGCATGGTGGTATTGTAGCTGAAAGAGAGTGCTCTTATGTGGTGGAAGTCACTCCTACCTTGACTAAACATGGTCGTCAAAGGCATGTCATGAGAATTGTTGGAGGAATGGTTCTGAGAGAGGTATTTATCAAAGGAACTCATCAAGCGCCACCTTAAAGAGTTCAATGCCTTATGACAGGGTGGTCGTACGGTGCCCGAGTATGAAGCCCAATTCATGGAGCTGCTTAGGTATGCTCCACACATGATCACCGAGAAGCAAATAGTCAACAAGATGTGTATGGCCTTAGCCTAAACATTCGTGTGAAGGTAAGGATCCTAACACCCCAGAAGTTGCACGATGCAGTCTATAAGGCCCTCATAGCTAAGCAGGAGTTGACCTGCGGGGGTCAGGGTAGGACTCCTGCAAGACTGACAGGACAGACAACATTGGCATCACAACAGCGTTGCCCGCAAGGATAGCATTTTATGCATGTTCAACAGAACATACCAGGAGCTCAGGCTGGTAGACTAACAGCTTCTACTTCGGGGACTAGGAGAACTGGACCAAAGATCGGATGATGGACAATGTGGAGAGCCACATTACCAGTGATATTATTGATTGTGAAGGCCAGAGCGACCTGATCAATAGGACACCCTACAGATATGGAAGTGTGTGTGCAAAGGATGCCATCTATATGTAATCTTTGCATTGAATGACAAGGGCATGACATAAGGATTAGAAGGACCTTCTAGTATCACGAGCATTGCTGGTATGTTTCAAGAATATTACCCAGTTTTCCGCCCACAAGAGAGTTGGAGTTTAAAATCGACTCGAACCCGGGAACTAAACTCATAGCAAGAACACCTTATCGAATGTCGACCCCTGAGTTACAGGAGTTGAAAATGCAACTGAAGGATTTATTGGACCTAGGACTTATATGTCCAAGGTGTCATCTTGGGGTGTGCCTGATATTTTCATAAAAAGGAAGGATGGGTCCTGGAGACTCTATATTGACCACCGTCAATTGAATAAGGCGACGATCAAGAACCAGTATTCGTTGCCTAGAATAGACTATTGTTGATCAAATAAAGGGCGTGATGGTGTTTTCAAGATCGACTTGAGATCAGGTTATCACCAGTTACGAATTAAAGAGGAGTATATTCCTAATACCTCATTCAAGAAAGGGTTCAAACATTACGAATCTACCGTTTTACCTTTCGAATTAACAAACACCCTGGGCAAATTTGTGAGTTGGATGAATGGGGTGTTCCGTGAATACTGGGACACATTCGTTCAAGTATTAGTTGATGACATATTGATATATTCTTAGACGGAGGAAGAACATGATGAAATTTTGCGCTTAGTATTACAATGGTTACGAGGAAACAAGTTATTCGAGAAACTGTCGAAATGTTCTTTTTATCAATCAAGGATTCTTTATTTAGGGCATGTTATCTTCAGTGAAGGCATCAATGTGGATCCAAGGAAGGTAGAGGATATTATGGGATGGCCTGCACCAAAAAACATACTAGAAGTGTGTATCTGCGTGGGTTTAGCTGGATATTATCGACTGTTCATCGAAGGTTTTTCGAAGATAGCAAATCTGATCATGAAATTGCAGAAGAAAAATAACAAGTTGTATGGACTAAGAAATGCGTGGAACCATTTCGAAGGCTCAAGGAGTTGTTGATGATAGCGCCAATACTAAAAGTCCCCGACATGGACACAGACTTCTTGGTATGCATAGACGCGTCCAAGGAAGTCTTAGGAGGAGTCTTGATGCAAGGCAGTTGAGTGATCGCTTACATCTCAAGGAAGTTAAGAAATATTGAGGAGAACTATGCAATGCATGAATTGGAGTTGTTGACCATTGTTTATGCTTTGAGACTGTGGAGACACTACCTAATTGGATGGAAATTTGAACTGAAAACATACCATTGTGGTTTGCAGAACTTTTTACGCAAAGTAAATTGAATGCGAGACCAAGGTGTTGGTCAAAACTTCTTAGCAAGTATGATTTTGAGACTACCTACACAAAATGAATAGTGAATAGAGTGGCATATGCATTGAGGCGAAGACCATGCATATTTCGGTGACACCTCTTCAGACGAATCTTCGAGAAAAGATTCTAACTATACAGTTCGATGATGACTGGAATAAAGAGGTTAAGGACATTATTAGACAAGACACCATGATGGTACCAAAGTTTAAAGTATGTACATCAAACAACGACAGATTGATGAGGTATAATAACTAGATTGATGTAACTCCTAATGACAAATTGAGAAATTGATCTTAAGAGAGACTCATAGAGAAGTATACTTGGCTCATCGAGGAGTCACTAATATGAGGGTAGACCTTAAGCACTTATTATTCTGGAAGGGATGAAGGCGGACATAGTTGGAAATGTGGTGAGATGTCTATAATATCAGCAAGTGAAGGCTCGACATAAACATCCAACAGGATTTCTACAACCACACGCTATTCCAGAATCGAAATGGGAGGTCATTTCGATGGACTTTATTATTGGATTTCTGCTGACGGCAAGAAGGCACGACTTGATTTTTGTGGTAGTTGAAACTCTAATGAAGAGTGCACCTTTTATCCCAGTGCGCACGATGCATCAGACACCAGATATAGCTAGAGTTTATATCAGTGAAATTGTGAGACTAGCTGACGTACAAAAAGAATCATATCTGATAGGGGATCAGTGTTTACAGGACGATTTTGGACTAGTTCCCAAGAGGCCTTGGGAACACAACTAAACTTTAGTACAACATGTCACCCTGAGATAGACAGGCTGACCGAAGGAACAAACCAAATTTTGGGATATGTGTTGCGTATGTATGTGTTGGACCAACATAAACGTTGGGAATAGTTCTTGTCACTGGTCGAGTTTGCATACAACAACAACCATCAAGGTACTATTAAGATGGCACCATTGATGTTCCTCTACGGGAGACTGTGTCAGACGCCATTGAGCTGGGATCGAATTGAGGATGGGTCCTGGTGGGACCAGAAATGATCCAAGGAATGGAAGAACTATTGCAAATGATAAGACAAGGGATTAAAGATGCGTAATATCGACAGAATAGTTATGTTCATGCACATCGCATTGACCACAGTTATGAAGTTGGCAACCGAGTTTTCTTATGGGTGAAACCGCATAAGAGTTTGATTAAGATCGGAAGGGGTGCTAAACTCTCTCCTAGGCTATGGGGCCTTTTGAAGTTATGAAAAGGAAAGGACCCATGGCCTATCAACTAGTCGTGACTCATTCTTTGAGGCATTTTCATGATGTTTTTCATGTATATGTTTGAGACATTATGTTAGTGATCCTACACATGTGATTGACATGAGTTCCTTGTAGGTTTTTGACGAGGGTTCACTCTCGGCGGAGCCAATCCGCATTTTGGACTATTGCATTCGACATCTACGATGTCGAATAGCTGATCAAGTCAAGGTCCAGTGGGACAATTATAGCCCACACTCGGCTACCTGGGAGGACGCATATGATATGCGCCAGTGGTTTCCATTTTTGTTTGATAGTTAGACATTTAGGTCTTGTTAGATGCTTTATTTACTGCATATATATACTGTGAAAATTCAGGACGAAGTTTAAAACAAGAGGGGGTGCATGTAACATTCCAATCTTGCGTGCACATGATTTGACTTATTCTTTTAGGACACTTGTGTGCAAGTGATCCAGTTTTGGTATATGGTTGTATGTTCTCTTATCGATTCTTATGATGATGTTGATGATTATGATGATAGGTTCCTTGATATCTATTTATTGACATATGTTATTGATGAGTTTCCCCTGAGTGTGCAGGACACTTGAAAGTTTGAGTATGTCGAGGGCATCAATGGGCCTCCTTGGACTCTGGATCGAGTCAGGGAGTGGATTGTAAATGGTTTGGGTATTTCTAATTATGCATAGTTGACACATGATCGGGTATATTATGATGTTGTTTATGAATCATTGACAATGTTTCGTTGATGGATGCAGGCTGACGATTTCTTTCTAATCAAGCTCACATAAGGATTAAAGGGGCCATGCACAATAACTAGATATTGAGGGAGAGGTGTGGCAACAATGCTGCCACAACCTACTAGCACTCCCGTCGTGGCTCGAATTGTAGGTTAACGATTACCTAGTTCGAGAGATCCACGATGTCGTGAGGGAAGACTGAGACAGTCACTCACGAAGATTCTAAGGGGTGTGTAATAAGGTAGGTTCCTTATTCCTTATAGGCCCTTAGTCTCTCACAAGGTCACTTGAATGGAGTATTGACTCCTAGGTTTGGATAACTACCAAAACCAGTCAAAGGAGAGTGGCACCCTTGGAGCATGTAGTGCGTCTTGAGGGGCACGTCGCATAATTAAAATTTAAATTAAAGGCGAGTGGCATCCTTGGATCATGGAGTGCGTCTTGAAGGGCATGTCACGGTGTAAAAACAATGAGTCAATGAATCTAGGTGACTTAGAAAACTTGAGCGAATGTTAAACCTTAAAATCTTGAGCCCCTGCCTAATTAATTAATTGATTAATTAATTATCTAAATAATGAATTTAATTAAGCATAATCCCTAAGGGTCTAGGCATTGGAAAATAAATATTTAACTAACACCTAAGTCTAAGTGAATGAGAAGACTAAAAACTAAACATTTTAAATTTAATGATGAGGGATGAAATAAATCAAATTAAGAATGAATGAAAATAAAAATAAATAGTAAGGAATGATTAATACACATGTGCAATTAAATACTAAATTAGAATTTTAGTTGAGAAAGGAATAAAGCATAAATGTGTAAGCATAGAAAGGTATCTAGTCTAGTCTAACTAAAGAACCCTCCTAAATTAAACACAACTCATTTTTAGAAAAGCGTCAATCATTAAAAAGGAAATAGAGGGAATAAATGGACAACTAGGAGCGCTTTTAGGATGGGTGAGGGAAATTGACATTTAATTTAATTAAATTATGGATTTATTAGTGCAACTAAGGGAACACGTGACAAGCGTATGGGGGAAATAATTCCAAAACAAATTGAAAAAAAAAATGATTTAAAATATGCAAATGACAAGTTGTCACTAAGAAAAATTCTATAAAGGAAATCGCTGAGAGGAGAAGAGGGGGACACAGTATTTTGGTAAAGTCATGGTGTCGAAATTTCTTTGACTGGTTTTACTTGTGAGAGTTGGGATACCCAGCTCGGGAGAGAGAGTGGTAGCTTTACCTTGCAAGGAGCGTTGGGAGCTAGAGTATTCTGATTATGGTTGTGCGTGGCCCCCTTGCGGCTCGGGGGGATAAGGGGGAAGAAAAATACCCCTAACGTTGGCTGGGAGGTACCGGTGAGGTCTCAATGATTAGAAAGTGGGAGCAAGGAGGTATTTATCGAAATTCAAGATTTGAATTAGGATTTAATTCGTTCCATCATGTTTTATTTTTATTTCTTATTGTGTTGAAAATTTAGGATGGTTTGAACAAGCATTGGAGGCTTTATAAATTCTAGGAGTGACTCCGAATGAATTATTTGTTTTTAATTATTTATGAGCTTGAAAAGTTGTATAGAGAATGTTGATCCCCGCCATTCTAGTTGAGATATGTCCATGACCTTTTCCCCTTTGATGCGCACCCAACATTGTTTGAATATTACTCTCTGGCGAAGTCACTAACCCAATCTTTGAATTTAATGGATTGATTTGTGTTTTTTCTTTGTTATTCATTCACTTATTATCTCTGTAATCTACATGCAATTTCGCCGAGCGATTTCGCATCTACTCTCAGCAATTTATTCATGCAATCACTGTGTTTTTTCTTGGTTATTATTCAATTATTACCTTTTACAAGAAAAATCGTCCAGCATTGATCTGGTTAATTATTCTATTTTTGTCATTGTTTTCTCTAAAACCTTTGAAGGATATATCACCTGCGTTTGAGAAAAACCTCCGAGCTTGTGCCTCTCTGCATTTTGGTTTGTATTAGAAATACTCAGCAATGTTACCTCAACAATGCTACCTCTCTGTGTTAGCACACGACACCCACACGAAGTTCGCCCAGCTTGATTATTTCTCTGCGTTTGTTTGTATTAGTATTACTCAACAATTTTTGTGGTGTTAGGAAACCCACAGGTGATAGCATTACTCCGACTTTCATTAAAATCGCCCAGCAAATTCGTATCGACCCTCAGCGATTTTATTCCTGGGATCCTTGCATTTCTCTGGTTTATAATTTTACTATTTTACCTCTGCCCTTCTTTTAAAATCACCCAGCACTATGTATAATTTATAACTAAAACTCTGTCTCGCCCCTCTCCTTAGGGTCTTCGCAACTTAGGAAGCCAAACCAAGTCCGATAGGTAACAATTTAGAATGTGAAAATGGACGAGTACGAGAGAGAGAATGGGAATAGGTGGAGTGGAGAGAAGAGAGAAGCACCGTTAGATCTAACTAGTTCATTGCAATTTTACCCTTGGTCCATATCTGCTTCTAGCAAACATCGTTGAGTTTTTCTCAGCCATCTCCTATTCGCCCCTCCCTGGCGAATCTTCATGGAGGACTTCACTGCATTTCTGTTAATTCGCCCAGTGATTTCTCCTGGATTTGCTTATCCCTTCTCGATCTTTCCTAGTGAATCTATCTGGAGGAAACCACTACGTTTTCCTTAAAACCGCTCTGCGTTTTGCGTTTTGTCTTTTGCCTGCGATTTCAATGGACTTCCACTCTTAATCGACCGTCAGTGATTTCCTTGCACATGGTTTCACTTAACCAACTGAAAGTTTTTTACCTAGATTTTAAATTTCCTTAAAGGCTGAATTCCCCCTCTGTGGCGCAAAAACTTGAGTCGTCGAGTTGTGCTTGTAATGACCCATGGGCTCCCTCGGTTGCATGGTATGGATAACAAGGTTCACAAGCGATTGCCCCTTTGTGTTAATAATAATAATAATAACCATTTTGGCACCAGAGCGTATTGTTGAGTTAGGGATTTGGAATGGATACTCAGCTCTTGAATTCGACACTTGGCATATACTGTGGCCTTGGGTTGGTGGGTCCAGTATGAATGATAAAACCCAGGTTTTTCATATCATTTTCGATTTTTACTTAGTCAACAACCATCCCTTAATCAGAGATAAGGGCGAATTCTTGGCTCTATCTTTATAAGCATCCTTGGAAGAGGGTTTTTCATCCATAGGCATCCTCGCTTAAACCATCTTGAAATTCCTAAAGCACCGCTTAGGGAAAACGTTTAGATAGTGTATAGGCCCACCAACACCCCAACGCTAGAAGGCTAGTCAAATACAATAAAGTGAATAAGGAGAAAACACCTTTTGTATTCCTTGGTTAAACCTAATTTTGGGTGTTCCTAAAAGTACCTATCAACTTAAATGATTGAGAAGGATGTCTTAGTATCTTGTGAAGGATTTGTTTAAAGCATTTTAGGGTTTCTTCCTAATTATGATGTTTATTTAGTAAATAGAGTAGAATTTCCATTTAAGTTTCTTTTAAGTGTGATTCGATTTTAATTGTTTTAATGGTTGTTTTAACATTGATTTTATTGGATTTCATAAAGCGCCTTGCACATTCAGTGTTCTTAAGGAATTGCATAAGTTGTGCAACACCGAATAAGATAGAAAAATGATTATATGGTATGCCTTTGGCTTCGCTGCACAAGAATCCCTATTTAGGATAGTTCATCTTATCTTGTTGAAAATAAATGGTGCTTCTTGCGAAGGAAACTTGACTCCCTTATGGGTATTGTTACATAACCTGAATTAATAAGAGAATTTGCGTGAATCCAGAATTTAGTAGTATTTTAGGCGCTTTAGATTAACCCTTGCGCTCTTAAACTTTATTGGTAAAGGACAAGTTTAGAGCTTCTTGGTAAATTAGTTTGAGTTGTGTGAGCATTATTCTTTTTACTAGACGATTGAATTGTTGTTGTGTAAATGATTAAGTACACAGACTTCTTGGCGCCACAAATTAATGTTGATGTGAATTATTTAGTATTTAGATTTAATTGTGCCTTGTAGATAGAATTGATGACTACCTCTGTGACTTGAAAAGAAAAGTTGACGATTATTCATGTGTTGATAATTATGTGGATAAATGGTTGATTCAATAATCAATTTACTCTTGCGCCTCTATCTATGTTAAACTATGATTGCTTTAGAATTTGTTTACTCCTTGTGCCTTGGAATAATGTTAATGAGTAAATGATGGAATGATTGATTTCCTTGCGCTAGGTATCAAATGTGGTCGTATGATAGATTTTGTATTTTCTTAGTTTTGCATCTTGATGTTAAAGTTGATGGATGTTGAGTTATGGAATTAGAATTACTTGCACGCCGTGAAAATAATTTGATGATTTCTCTTGAGCCTTGATTAATTGATGTTAAATATTGATTGATTTATCTAGTTGATTGTCGACTTGATTGAATTAGCGGGAATTAGACACCTTCTTGTTCCTCATAACATTCGCGAGCCTTGAGACCTTAAATGGTCAAAATCAATTGGATCCTGAGCTTGAGCGTTGCTTAGGTGTCCTGGAGGTCCTAACCTTGTAGGGTAGGTTGGGCGGGTAGTTCTTTATTATTCAGCAATATGTTGATCATTAATTACATTCCTTCAGTTGATCTTGTTGTGATGAGTTGAGTCACTATCATGTATGATTTTGTGTTGATCATGTGTCACTTTCATTTATGTTAATGTAATGCTTTTGTTCCGCTATCTAATGTGATGATGTGTTACTTTATGTGTCATTACTAATTACGATGGATGCATTGGTTGCGTTGTTATGGATTGCGACGATGAGTCACTTGCAATTCTTGTAAATATGATGTCATTGATTAGGGATTGCTATGATTTATGTGTTGACATTAATTTTCTAATGCTTTAAAACAAAACAAAAAATACCTTTCATGCTTCGCTTTCCTAGTCGTAATGGAGGGATCGTTACAACTGGTAGTTCCTCTTCATCAAACGATTGTATATATTCACAACATCTTTTCTACACAAGAAAAAATCCCTATCTTGATCTACCACATCCATGTCAAAATATTTCTTTATGTGCATTTTACACACCGTGTCAATAGGAACTTAAAAAAAAAACAACTTTCCACATATGAAACCATGTCCCTTGAAAGCCTTGGCTTATGCTTGGACGTAGACTCAGCTGAAGTGTCATGCTCTCCATGACAGGGCTATCCATTCTCATCTTCATGCTCATACATGTTATATGTCAAAATTGCTATATTAGGGCTTTTAACCATTACCTTTACAATAAAATGGCACTGGCAATCCCTATTTTTCACAAATGATTGTGTTGTATCTTTCCCTCTATTGTCCTATGGGTCGTATGAGCAAGCATAACTGCATAAGAAATTTTGAAATGTTAATACATGTGAGAAATAATAAAGTGTTATTGTTTTTATAGACAATAACGGGTATAGATTTGCATTATAGGCCGACAAAGAAGCTGTCGGGTACTTTCACATAGTGAGTCTTCATCTCTTCCATCCTTTTATTTTTAATCAATTGATATAAAAACAACTGAACAAAAACCCTGTTTAAAGGTAATCCGGGGTCTTATCTAGGAAGAGCTAGTATAGTTGTCGTTGCATTCAACATGTTTACAAACATAGAGAAGAAGAGATGTAGATCATGCTTGAGGTTAATCCTCATCGTTCCTTGGGGCTGGCAGCATCTTTTCCAGTTGTTTTACATTGATTTTCAGGGTGCAAATACGATTTCTGAAGTCACCATTTGTGTTGGCTTGATCTTTGAAATTCGCCTCCATCTCCTGTGTGTACTCCCCCCCCAGTGTCTTTGGCTCCATCAAAGTCCTCCCTCAGCTTGGTGAGGTCTTCGTTGATCTGTTCCTAGTTCAACTCACCCTTTTTTTCCACGTAAAGCATGTAACAGTGCTGCTCTTGGACTTGCTTCTTGAGATTGTCAAGCTCCTTCTTCATTTCCAGAAGCCTAGCCTCTAGGGATAAGCCCGGATTAGAGCTTGACGCCATGGATATCTTCTGAGATGAGATGCAACAACGTGATCGCTTGAAAGAGCTCTGCTCCTTGCTCTGAACAATAGTGAGATTTCCTTGTCTGTTGATATCAAGTATATGGATTTGTGCATCACTAGGATCACGGGTTTCTTGCTTCTGCTGTGGTAAATTCCTTTGGGTCATGATTCCTTCTGTGGCCGATTCGTGACCAATCAATCTCCAATGACTAGTCTTGATAGCAATCAGAAATAGTCCTATAGGATCGCTAATGAATCTTGTGCTTAGCAATGTCCAAGGAACCGACCAGTCAAAGGGCCTTTTAGGGGACACTGCACCATGCTGTTGTCCCATCTACAGCTAGATAACCTCTGCTCAGAAGCATACCACTATTGGCTTGATGGTCTACCAAGCCGTTTAGACTTCTGAGGATGTGATAAATTTTGAAGTTTTGGAATTTTACTATTATAGCTCGAATGTTTTTTACTAGTAAGGCTAGATGAAATTGGATAGGGGGTTTTCTGGTTGCCACTGATTGCACGATGATCCTTGAATCCCCGAACATCGTTAACGACCATATGTTTTGGCTTAAAGTCAGTCTTATGCCTTGCTAAAGTGCTAGGGATTCCGCCTTATTGTTGGGCTTCTGACCCAATCCCCAAGCGAAGCTTAGAGTTATATTTCCATTTGGATTCAGTAGAATCCCTCCTGCTCCTACAATGCCTGGGATTCCCTTTGAAGCGCCATCGAAAAAAAGACAATGATCCTCCAGATTCGACCTCCACTTGATGAAGTCTTTCTTTGCTAGCCTTATTTCCAAGGGGGCAAGTGTGGATGAGCTTAAGTTAGGTCTGAGAAGCAAGTTGTGATCCAGCTCCTTCAACCAACCTTCTTCCTCCTGTTTAAGAGGATTGGCATTTCTCAGTTTGAGTTTTACTTGCAATGCTTCACCAAGGAGGGTTCTAACTTTGGATGCCATCCTTACTGCGCTTTGAGCTTCTTCTCTAAAGAGTCGGTTATTTCTTTCAAGCTGGATATTCCAACAAATGAAATTAGGAAACCAGAGCCAGGTGGTTTTCAGCAACTCCTTTTTTCTTAAGTTGAATGGGGATCTCACTGCCCAGCTTGTGAGCAAGTCTTGAACGCTATCTGGGAGATCAAACCTGTTTGGTCCCATCTTTAGGGAATCTGTCCAGATGTCTTTGGTGAATAGGCATTGCAAGAACAAAGGATTTGCAGTTTCCTCATGTTCCTAGAAGAGAGTGCATCTGGAAGGGCCCTCCCAGCCCCGTCTTTTTAAGTTATCATTGGTAAGGATGCTGTTGTGGGCGAGCGTCCAGACGAAGAAGTCTATATTTGGCAAGGAGACGCAGTTCCAAATGAACTTCCATTTGGTGGGATTAGGAGGGACATGGGGGATTGATTGGAAGTAATTGTAACCTTCAACTATAGTGTATTTTCCTGAGTTAGGTCCCCATCCTCTTTTATCTCTAGATTTTGCATTTGAGGAAGTTTTCCCATGGATATGCTCCAACAATTTCATGGCTTCAGTTTCAAGCTCTTCCGGATAGCCTCCTAGATCCCAGGATTCCCAAGATTTGTTTTCATCATCGCCCTAGATGGAGATGTCCTCCAAGGTGAATAGACGCTTATTTTGAAGCCAATTTTTTTTATGTTTTCTAGCTCTTCTATTTGCCCCAGTGAGGGATCTCCGAGGATTGGGTCTTCTCAACTTCTAATGTTCTTACCTCTCCCTGATATCCAGTAGAGCTTGGTATTGAAGAGATCCATGACTCTTAGACAGAGAAGAAAAGTTGATGTGCCACTTTGAGTTTTAGGTTGTTGATCAAGGCATCTGAGCTGACTTCCTTGAAAATACTTCTTCCGGAGAGCACTCTTGCTCCAAGAGCTTTTCCCAGACACAAGGGACCAAATAATCTTGGCTCCCATAGCCATATTCTGGGTTGCAATATCCCTGATTTGCAGTCCCCTCTCGTACATCGGTTTTTTGACTTTGTCCCAGCTGACAAGGTGGAGCTTCCTCTCATTGTGCTTGCCTCCTTCCCAAAGGAATCTATGCAGCAGCACATCAATTTTCCCTATGATAGATTTGGGAGCTAACATAATTGAGTTTTGGTAAATGGGTAGGCTTACCAGAGTTGATTTTAGCAAGACTACTTTGTCGGCAGGGTTCAACCACTTAGCACCTCAGGGTTGGATTCTACTCTTCAACTTGTCCATCAATGGTAACCAGTGAAAAGCGGTACGATTTTTTTTGAAAATGGGGATTCCTAAATATTTGAAGGAGTCCCAAGATACTGAGCCTTCCATGTCCAAGGTTCTGGCGATTGTTATCATTTCCTGGGCAGAGCAGTTCCATCTGAAGATTATGCTTTTCTGATAGCTTATCTGACTACCTGAAACTTGTTTGTAGGTGTCCATCTCCTTCTTAAAGTTCTTGGCTGTAATTTTGCTAGCTCCTCCAAGAAGCGGTGTATCGTCTGCAAATTGGGCATGGTTGAGCTCTTCCACATTATGAGCTATTCTAAGTCTAGAGAGGGTCCTCAATTGCTGGCTCTGGATTAATTGGAAGCTGATAACGGAGGCCTGGATGGCATAGAGGAGGGGAGATAGGGGGAAGCCCTATCTTAACCCTCTTGACGCTTGGAAGAAATAAGAAGACCGGCCATTAACTAGCGGAGCTATCCAGGGGGAGGCAATACAAGTTTTTACCCAGTTTATGAATGAAGTTGAAAACCCGAGTTTCCCCATAACAGAGTAGAGGAACTCATGCCTGAATCGGTCAAATACGTTTGCAAGATCCAACTTGATCACCATGCCTTTCTCTTTTCTTTGGATGCTAGAATGAATGGCTTCCTCCACTAAAATGATATTGTCTAGGATTTGACGTCCCTTAATGAAACCACCCTGGTTTTTTTGGATTATATTAGGCAGGATTTTCTTCAGGCGCATGGCTATTACCTTAGTTATTAGCTAGTAATCGGTGTTTCAGATCGATATTGGTCTGAATCTGCTAAAATTTTTGGCTCCTTTTTCCTTTCGGATTAGTGTTAAGAACGCTGAATTAGTGCCCCCTCCTAATTTGACACTTTGTTGGGATTTCCTTATCATTTTCATCAGGTATTCCTTTATGGTTTCCCAAACGACTTGGTAGAATCTAACAGAGAAGCCATCCAAGCCAGGGGCCTTATCTGCTCCTATGCGATCTAGGGATTTCTTAACTTCTTCTATACTGATTGGAGCTATGAGCAGCCTATTTTCATTTTCCTGTACTAGATGCGGAATGATGTCTAACGGATAGCTGCCTTTGTCTATAGGATATTCATTCGACGTCGTATACAAATCTTTGAAATTTTTGTAGGCTGCTTTTTTTATTCCATCGAAGTCTTTGATTTGTTGATCCTGGAACTGAATTTCACTTATATTTTTGTACTACTTTCGAGCCTCGGCCTGTTTGTGGAAATAACTAGTATTCTTGTCTCCTTCATGCAGCTAGAGACTCCTTGATTTCTGCCTCCAATACTCCTCCTCAACTCTGCAAGATTTTTGGAGCTCCTTTTGAAGATTGGTTTCTTTATTTAGCAGATCATGGGTGATTTCAACATCCTCCATTACCGATTGATGTAGCTCCAGGTCTTCTTGCACATATTTCCTTTTGGAAGTAGGGGAATTAAATGACTTGGCCCACTCTTTCAGGTCTTTTTTTAGGCCCCTCATCTTTTCTTCCCAAACAAAAAAGGTCGAGCCTTGGATTTGCCTATTCCAAGCTACCGATACTACCTCCTGGAATCCCTCTTGGTGGATCCAGAGGGGACTGAATATGAAGGGTAAAGGTCCAAGGTTCTTCCCCAATGAGAGCTCCAGGAGGATAGGTTTATGATCCGAAACAAAGTTTGGGAGAATTTTGGAGGAGGCCAACAGATCAAAAATCAGGAAGGAAGATTGGATAAGGAACCTATCAAGACGCACTACTATGTACCCTGGGCCTAGCCGCTTATTGGACCAGGTGAACTTTCCTCGCAAGGGCTTGATGTCTTTTAGATCCCAATCTAGAATGATGTCTTCTACCCATTCTCTTGCTGGATATCTGAAAATGGAACCCCCTTTCTTTTCAGATACATCGAGTGTCAAATTTAGGTCTCCTACAAGGATTATATTTTCTAGATTGTGCATACTAAGGAAGGACTTTAGAGAGTTCCAACATCTTTTTTTTTTCCGAAAATAAAATTGGGACATATAAAGTAAACAAAATTACTTGGTGGCCTGACTCTAGGTGAAGGAGCTTGGTAAAGATCCAGTGCATGTTTCTTTCTTCAGAGATCAACTCGAATTTGGATCTATCCCAACATGTTGCAATGCCTCCCGACGCACCTCTTGAGCTAATGGCTTTCGATGGACCTTTTTTCCAAAATATTTTGCTTGCTTGGAGGGGAGAATATTCCTCCAACTTTGTCTCCTGGATGAGGAGGATCTCCAGCATATACAATCTCACAATGTCTTTTATTGCTTCTTCTTTCAAGCTGCTACCGATACCTCTGCAATTCCAGGAGATGTACCTCATTATTTACCCTGGGAAAATGCGGCTCCTTTTTGAGCCAGGCCATTCTTTTTTGTGGATTTGGTATTCATCATTCCTTTAAGGGTCTTCTGTGAGCCTTGAAGCCCATCTAGGTAGGTTGCTTCCTCTCTCTCTTTTTTCTTTGACTTCCATCCCTTTGAGGTCTTTAGCGGTGTAGTTTGGGAGCTACTTGATTCCATTCCTCCATACTCAGTATCTCCTTTTGAATCAAATCCAAGGCTAATATGCTCTTCGGGCTCTTTTTCTTTGGGGGTCTCCTCTGTAGGTAGTGGATCCAACGGAGTTTTGGGACCATTCTCTTGTATGTTCACGACCTCCTGGACTTCTGCGACATCTGAGGTTTTTCCCACGACCATTTCCTTTTGGGTTTCTATTTTTTTGGAGGTGGACTGGGGTTTCTCCGGTGGTGTTGTACTCTTTTTTCTAGAGGTCTTCGGGTCTGATTTACCTTTTTTAACCTTCTTCCATCCTTCTCCTCCTTCTTTGTCCTCTAGTTAGGCTTTCGGGCAGTTCCTTTGGAAATGGCCATGCTCGTGGAAATTTCTTCATTTGAATGGGAGCTGCTCATAATCCAGCTTTTGATAGTGGTGCCATGCACTAACCGTGAGATTTACTACTTCAGGGAGACCTACTTCTAGATCAACCTCGACGTAGATCCAGGCGTAGGTGTACTGGGATTTATTATCCTCTTTGTCAATGAATCTACCAAGACCGTTGCCAATTTTTTGAAGAGAATGGAAGTTCCAACAATGAATCGGTAAGTTGGGGAGTCATACCCATACTGGGACCTCTTTTGGTAAATCGACTATGGGATCAAATTCCGGTGTCCATATGTTGATATACAAACCCTAGGTACCCATGAAGTGCAGGCCACTTCGGAAGATCAGATCTCGGTCTTCCTTGGTTATGAATTCAAAGATAAAGAAACCCCTTCCTACAATGTAGTAGGTCACACTGTTTTTGAGTTGGGGCCTCCAGTTTCACTAGATCCAGTCGTCTTTTGTTCTTACTGAAGGCCAAAGGCCCATAAACTAGCTGACCAAACCTCTGTCCGCCAATGCCGAAGCAATTTTGATGGGTTGTTCTTCAGGTAGAGAAATTTCAAGTATGTATTCCATCTTTTTAATGAATTTTGGCACTGTAGAAGCCACCAAATTTCTCCCCTTTGGATCGAGAAACCTTCAAAAGGCTTCCTCTACAGAAATCAGTGGGGTGGGAGGCGGCTCCCCCCCCTTGGATCGCTCATGGCGGCTTACTGGTCGCGAACCCTCTCTCCTCACGTTGAGAACCCTATCCACTCTCCTCACCTCTCTAATGGAGGAATGATTGTTATGGTTACCAACAACTAATCAAGAAACTTTTAAAATACTTACAACTCATATATCAAGGCAACCCTAGACCTTTAGCTTGGGGGTTTGTTTTGTCGACGAATGAAAGTGCATGGAGCTATTGGATTATTTTCTTCTCCTCTAATAAAGTTAGGAACTCTAAGTAAATGGATTCTTGAAACTTGATCAATGTTCAATTTGTTTCCATATACTTAAGACCAAACCAAATATTCATTAGAAAATATGATTTTGTCTTTTGGGTATTGTACCAGGAGGTCCAAGATAGTCTTCCATTTATTTACCATTTTGTATCAATGTCTACAAACAATGTGCAAACATATTATGAAAAATGTAACACCATTCAGAAGATTTTCATTGTAAGCCTTCTCTTACAGTTAGAAATGATAATATTCTAAAGAGCTCAATTTATTACCATAAACACACACTCTACTATATCAAATTATATTTTTCAATTTCAATTTCCAAATCATAGGGAAAGCTTACATGCTATACAAATGGTTTGTAGAATGAAATATTGTAGGCTGGGAAAAGTAAAAGGCCAACTAGATTTGTATATCTGCAAAAGGGAATCCCTCTTTCAGGTATCAGGAATAGAGAACACAAATGGCTCTTATTCCTCTTTTGAATTTCTGTCTGTTAAACCAAGGAATATGTTTCAATCCTCTTTCTATGAGAGGGGTTGCCATCATAAAAGAGATGGGCATGAAAAATATCTATTTTCTTCTCATTTCAATACCGATACCCAATAGCTACAATTTGTTTTAGTAATGCTTATTATCTTAGTTTATAATCGTTTGTCACTAGATTTTGGCTAGTTACTACAATAATTAAAAAAAGGTTCTCTCTACTAACTGGGTGGGGTGGGATAACCATTAACTCTAACTGTGTATTGAATA
>SNQJ01S0032634.1:25173-54163 GCA_010110895.2 Picea sitchensis
ATCCTAAATAGGGATTCTTGTGCAGCGAAGCCAAAGGCATACCATATAATCATTTTTCTATCTTATTCGGTGTTGCACAACTTATGCAATTCCTTAAGAACACTGAATGTGCAAGGCGCTTTATGAAATCCAATAAAATCAATGTTAAAACAACCATTAAAACAATTAAAATCGAATCACACTTAAAAGAAACTTAAATGGAAATTCTACTCTATTTACTAAATAAACATCATAATTAGGAAGAAACCCTAAAATGCTTTAAACAAATCCTTCACAAGATACTAAGACATCCTTCTCAATCATTTAAGTTGATAGGTACTTTTAGGAACACCCAAAATTAGGTTTAACCAAGGAATACAAAAGGTGTTTTCTCCTTATTCACTTTATTGTATTTGACTAGCCTTCTAGCGTTGGGGTGTTGGTGGGCCTATACACTATCTAAACGTTTTCCCTAAGCGGTGCTTTAGGAATTTCAAGATGGTTTAAGCGAGGATGCCTATGGATGAAAAACCCTCTTCCAAGGATGCTTATAAAGATAGAGCCAAGAATTCGCCCTTATCTCTGATTAAGGGATGGTTGTTGACTAAGTAAAAATCGAAAATGATATGAAAAACCTGGGTTTTATCATTCATACTGGACCCACCAACCCAAGGCCACAGTATATGCCAAGTGTCGAATTCAAGAGCTGAGTATCCATTCCAAATCCCTAACTCAACAATACGCTCTGGTGCCAAAATGGTTATTATTATTATTATTAACACAAAGGGGCAATCGCTTGTGAACCTTGTTATCCATACCATGCAACCGAGGGAGCCCATGGGTCATTACAAGCACAACTCGACGACTCAAGTTTTTGCGCCACAGAGGGGGAATTCAGCCTTTAAGGAAATTTAAAATCTAGGTAAAAAACTTTCAGTTGGTTAAGTGAAACCATGTGCAAGGAAATCACTGACGGTCGATTAAGAGTGGAAGTCCATTGAAATCGCAGGCAAAAGACAAAACGCAAAACGCAGAGCGGTTTTAAGGAAAACGTAGTGGTTTCCTCCAGATAGATTCACTAGGAAAGATCGAGAAGGGATAAGCAAATCCAGGAGAAATCACTGGGCGAATTAACAGAAATGCAGTGAAGTCCTCCATGAAGATTCGCCAGGGAGGGGCGAATAGGAGATGGCTGAGAAAAACTCAACGATGTTTGCTAGAAGCAGATATGGACCAAGGGTAAAATTGCAATGAACTAGTTAGATCTAACGGTGCTTCTCTCTTCTCTCCACTCCACCTATTCCCATTCTCTCTCTCGTACTCGTCCATTTTCACATTCTAAATTGTTACCTATCGGACTTGGTTTGGCTTCCTAAGTTGCGAAGACCCTAAGGAGAGGGGCGAGACAGAGTTTTAGTTATAAATTATACATAGTGCTGGGTGATTTTAAAAGAAGGGCAGAGGTAAAATAGTAAAATTATAAACCAGAGAAATGCAAGGATCCCAGGAATAAAATCGCTGAGGGTCGATACGAATTTGCTGGGCGATTTTAATGAAAGTCGGAGTAATGCTATCACCTGTGGGTTTCCTAACACCACAAAAATTGTTGAGTAATACTAATACAAACAAACGCAGAGAAATAATCAAGCTGGGCGAACTTCGTGTGGGTGTCGTGTGCTAACACAGAGAGGTAGCATTGTTGAGGTAACATTGCTGAGTATTTCTAATACAAACCAAAATGCAGAGAGGCACAAGCTCGGAGGTTTTTCTCAAACGCAGGTGATATATCCTTCAAAGGTTTTAGAGAAAACAATGACAAAAATAGAATAATTAACCAGATCAATGCTGGACGATTTTTCTTGTAAAAGGTAATAATTGAATAATAACCAAGAAAAAACACAGTGATTGCATGAATAAATTGCTGAGAGTAGATGCGAAATCGCTCGGCGAAATTGCATGTAGATTACAGAGATAATAAGTGAATGAATAACAAAGAAAAAACACAAATCAATCCATTAAATTCAAAGATTGGGTTAGTGACTTCGCCAGAGAGTAATATTCAAACAATGTTGGGTGCGCATCAAAGGGGAAAAGGTCATGGACATATCTCAACTAGAATGGCGGGGATCAACATTCTCTATACAACTTTTCAAGCTCATAAATAATTAAAAACAAATAATTCATTCGGAGTCACTCCTAGAATTTATAAAGCCTCCAATGCTTGTTCAAACCATCCTAAATTTTCAACACAATAAGAAATAAAAATAAAACATGATGGAACGAATTAAATCCTAATTCAAATCTTGAATTTCGATAAATACCTCCTTGCTCCCACTTTCTAATCATTGAGACCTCACCGGTACCTCCCAGCCAACGTTAGGGGTATTTTTCTTCCCCCTTATCCCCCCGAGCCGCAAGGGGGCCACGCACAACCATAATCAGAATACTCTAGCTCCCAACGCTCCTTGCAAGGTAAAGCTACCACTCTCTCTCCCGAGCTGGGTATCCCAACTCTCACAAGTAAAACCAGTCAAAGAAATTTCGACACCATGACTTTACCAAAATACTGTGTCCCCCTCTTCTCCTCTCAGCGATTTCCTTTATAGAATTTTTCTTAGTGACAACTTGTCATTTGCATATTTTAAATCATTTTTTTTTTCAATTTGTTTTGGAATTATTTCCCCCATACGCTTGTCACGTGTTCCCTTAGTTGCACTAATAAATCCATAATTTAATTAAATTAAATGTCAATTTCCCTCACCCATCCTAAAAGCGCTCCTAGTTGTCCATTTATTCCCTCTATTTCCTTTTTAATGATTGACGCTTTTCTAAAAATGAGTTGTGTTTAATTTAGGAGGGTTCTTTAGTTAGACTAGACTAGATACCTTTCTATGCTTACACATTTATGCTTTATTCCTTTCTCAACTAAAATTCTAATTTAGTATTTAATTGCACATGTGTATTAATCATTCCTTACTATTTATTTTTATTTTCATTCATTCTTAATTTGATTTATTTCATCCCTCATCATTAAATTTAAAATGTTTAGTTTTTAGTCTTCTCATTCACTTAGACTTAGGTGTTAGTTAAATATTTATTTTCCAATGCCTAGACCCTTAGGGATTATGCTTAATTAAATTCATTATTTAGATAATTAATTAATCAATTAATTAATTAGGCAGGGGCTCAAGATTTTAAGGTTTAACATTCGCTCAAGTTTTCTAAGTCACCTAGATTCATTGACTCATTGTTTTTACACCGTGACATGCCCTTCAAGACGCACTCCATGATCCAAGGATGCCACTCGCCTTTAATTTAAATTTTAATTATGCGACGTGCCCCTCAAGACGCACTACATGCTCCAAGGGTGCCACTCTCCTTTGACTGGTTTTGGTAGTTATCCAAACCTAGGAGTCAATACTCCATTCAAGTGACCTTGTGAGAGACTAAGGGCCTATAAGGAATAAGGAACCTACCTTATTACACACCCCTTAGAATCTTCGTGAGTGACTGTCTCAGTCTTCCCTCACGACATCGTGGATCTCTCGAACTAGGTAATCGTTAACCTACAATTCGAGCCACGACGGGAGTGCTAGTAGGTTGTGGCAGCATTGTTGCCACACCTCTCCCTCAATATCTAGTTATTGTGCATGGCCCCTTTAATCCTTATGTGAGCTTGATTAGAAAGAAATCGTCAGCCTGCATCCATCAACGAAACATTGTCAATGATTCATAAACAACATCATAATATACCCGATCATGTGTCAACTATGCATAATTAGAAATACCCAAACCATTTACAATCCACTCCCTGACTCGATCCAGAGTCCAAGGAGGCCCATTGATGCCCTCGACATACTCAAACTTTCAAGTGTCCTGCACACTCAGGGGAAACTCATCAATAACATATGTCAATAAATAGATATCAAGGAACCTATCATCATAATCATCAACATCATCATAAGAATCGATAAGAGAACATACAACCATATACCAAAACTGGATCACTTGCACACAAGTGTCCTAAAAGAATAAGTCAAATCATGTGCACGCAAGATTGGAATGTTACATGCACCCCCTCTTGTTTTAAACTTCGTCCTGAATTTTCACAGTATATATATGCAGTAAATAAAGCATCTAACAAGACCTAAATGTCTAACTATCAAACAAAAATGGAAACCACTGGCGCATATCATATGCGTCCTCCCAGGTAGCCGAGTGTGGGCTATAATTGTCCCACTGGACCTTGACTTGATCAGCTATTCGACATCGTAGATGTCGAATGCAATAGTCCAAAATGCGGATTGGCTCCGCCGAGAGTGAACCCTCGTCAAAAACCTACAAGGAACTCATGTCAATCACATGTGTAGGATCACTAACATAATGTCTCAAACATATACATGAAAAACATCATGAAAATGCCTCAAAGAATGAGTCACGACTAGTTGATAGGCCATGGGTCCTTTCCTTTTCATAACTTCAAAAGGCCCCATAGCCTAGGAGAGAGTTTAGCACCCCTTCCGATCTTAATCAAACTCTTATGCGGTTTCACCCATAAGAAAACTCGGTTGCCAACTTCATAACTGTGGTCAATGCGATGTGCATGAACATAACTATTCTGTCGATATTACGCATCTTTAATCCCTTGTCTTATCATTTGCAATAGTTCTTCCATTCCTTGGATCATTTCTGGTCCCACCAGGACCCATCCTCAATTCGATCCCAGCTCAATGGCGTCTGACACAGTCTCCCGTAGAGGAACATCAATGGTGCCATCTTAATAGTACCTTGATGGTTGTTGTTGTATGCAAACTCGACCAGTGACAAGAACTATTCCCAACGTTTATGTTGGTCCAACACATACATACGCAACACATATCCCAAAATTTGGTTTGTTCCTTCGGTCAGCCTGTCTATCTCAGGGTGACATGTTGTACTAAAGTTTAGTTGTGTTCCCAAGGCCTCTTGGGAACTAGTCCAAAATCGTCCTGTAAACACTGATCCCCTATCAGATATGATTCTTTTTGTACGTCAGCTAGTCTCACAATTTCACTGATATAAACTCTAGCTATATCTGGTGTCTGATGCATCGTGCGCACTGGGATAAAAGGTGCACTCTTCATTAGAGTTTCAACTACCACAAAAATCAAGTCGTGCCTTCTTGCCGTCAGCAGAAATCCAATAATAAAGTCCATCGAAATGACCTCCCATTTCGATTCTGGAATAGCGTGTGGTTGTAGAAATCCTGTTGGATGTTTATGTCGAGCCTTCACTTGCTGATATTATAGACATCTCACCAC
Organism: Picea sitchensis; assembly: GCA_010110895.2. Classification (NCBI taxonomy): domain Eukaryota; kingdom Viridiplantae; phylum Streptophyta; class Pinopsida; order Pinales; family Pinaceae; genus Picea; species Picea sitchensis. The sequence continues at coordinate 30,453 of SNQJ01S0032634.1, forward strand.
ATTTCCAACTATGTCCGCCTTCATCCCTTCCAGAATAATAAGTGCTTAAGGTCTACCCTCATATTAGTGACTCCTCGATGAGCCAAGTATACTTCTCTATGAGTCTCTCTTAAGATCAATTTCTCAATTTGTCATTAGGAGTTACATCAATCTAGTTATTATACCTCATCAATCTGTCGTTGTTTGATGTACATACTTTAAACTTTGGTACCATCATGGTGTCTTGTCTAATAATGTCCTTAACCTCTTTATTCCAGTCATCATCGAACTGTATAGTTAGAATCTTTTCTCGAAGATTCGTCTGAAGAGGTGTCACCGAAATATGCATGGTCTTCGCCTCAATGCATATGCCACTCTATTCACTATTCATTTTGTGTAGGTAGTCTCAAAATCATACTTGCTAAGAAGTTTTGACCAACACCTTGGTCTCGCATTCAATTTACTTTGCGTAAAAAGTTCTGCAAACCACAATGGTATGTTTTCAGTTCAAATTTCCATCCAATTAGGTAGTGTCTCCACAGTCTCAAAGCATAAACAATGGTCAACAACTCCAATTCATGCATTGCATAGTTCTCCTCAATATTTCTTAACTTCCTTGAGATGTAAGCGATCACTCAACTGCCTTGCATCAAGACTCCTCCTAAGACTTCCTTGGACGCGTCTATGCATACCAAGAAGTCTGTGTCCATGTCGGGGACTTTTAGTATTGGCGCTATCATCAACAACTCCTTGAGCCTTCGAAATGGTTCCACGCATTTCTTAGTCCATACAACTTGTTATTTTTCTTCTGCAATTTCATGATCAGATTTGCTATCTTCGAAAAACCTTCGATGAACAGTCGATAATATCCAGCTAAACCCACGCAGATACACACTTCTAGTATGTTTTTTGGTGCAGGCCATCCCATAATATCCTCTACCTTCCTTGGATCCACATTGATGCCTTCACTGAAGATAACATGCCCTAAATAAAGAATCCTTGATTGATAAAAAGAACATTTCGACAGTTTCTCGAATAACTTGTTTCCTCGTAACCATTGTAATACTAAGCGCAAAATTTCATCATGTTCTTCCTCCGTCTAAGAATATATCAATATGTCATCAACTAATACTTGAACGAATGTGTCCCAGTATTCACGGAACACCCCATTCATCCAACTCACAAATTTGCCCAGGGTGTTTGTTAATTCGAAAGGTAAAACGGTAGATTCGTAATGTTTGAACCCTTTCTTGAATGAGGTATTAGGAATATACTCCTCTTTAATTCGTAACTGGTGATAACCTGATCTCAAGTCGATCTTGAAAACACCATCACGCCCTTTATTTGATCAACAATAGTCTATTCTAGGCAACGAATACTGGTTCTTGATCGTCGCCTTATTCAATTGACGGTGGTCAATATAGAGTCTCCAGGACCCATCCTTCCTTTTTATGAAAATATCAGGCACACCCCAAGATGACACCTTGGACATATAAGTCCTAGGTCCAATAAATCCTTCAGTTGCATTTTCAACTCCTGTAACTCAGGGGTCGACATTCGATAAGGTGTTCTTGCTATGAGTTTAGTTCCCGGGTTCGAGTCGATTTTAAACTCCAACTCTCTTGTGGGCGGAAAACTGGGTAATATTCTTGAAACATACCAGCAATGCTCGTGATACTAGAAGGTCCTTCTAATCCTTATGTCATGCCCTTGTCATTCAATGCAAAGATTACATATAGATGGCATCCTTTGCACACACACTTCCATATCTGTAGGGTGTCCTATTGATCAGGTCGCTCTGGCCTTCACAATCAATAATATCACTGGTAATGTGGCTCTCCACATTGTCCATCATCCGATCTTTGGTCCAGTTCTCCTAGTCCCCGAAGTAGAAGCTGTTAGTCTACCAGCCTGAGCTCCTGGTATGTTCTGTTGAACATGCATAAAATGCTATCCTTGCGGGCAACGCTGTTGTGATGCCAATGTTGTCTGTCCTGTCAGTCTTGCAGGAGTCCTACCCTGACCCCCGCAGGTCAACTCCTGCTTAGCTATGAGGGCCTTATAGACTGCATCGTGCAACTTCTGGGGTGTTAGGATCCTTACCTTCACACGAATGTTTAGGCTAAGGCCATACACATCTTGTTGACTATTTGCTTCTCGGTGATCATGTGTGGAGCATACCTAAGCAGCTCCATGAATTGGGCTTCATACTCGGGCACCGTACGACCACCCTGTCATAAGGCATTGAACTCTTTAAGGTGGCGCTTGATGAGTTCCTTTGATAAATACCTCTCTCAGAACCATTCCTCCAACAATTCTCATGACATGCCTTTGACGACCATGTTTAGTCAAGGTAGGAGTGACTTCCACCACATAAGAGCACTCTCTTTCAGCTACAATACCACCATGCAGACTTTCAAGTTGAAGGTGTAGTTATGAAGTGCAATGGATGTCGTCTGTTCTCCAGTCCTTGCCCAGATGGCTGAGTCGTCCATGGCACCCATGAACTTGGGAAAATTCACCTTCTCAAGTTCTCTATGAAATCTAACACTGCCAGTTGTAGTGTGTTGTGAACCCTCATGGGTACAGGCGCCCTGGCCTGATCTCTATCTGGTCGGTCAATCAAGGCCTCTGACATCATTAGAAAAGACCGCGTCACACCGACCACATCCACTAGAACAATATTCTCCTACCTCAAGACTTGTTCTTCTCCTTGGGGGTTAGAGCCCTCTGGTGTGGATGAGACTGGATGTGTCACACCACTGCCCTTAGTACCACATCGTCTACCTCCACGATGTCCTCTAACAATGATTACTGCATGGACATGTTAAAATTTTAATTAGTGTTAAGTTATAAATCAAGGGTTTAATATAGTGGAAGGCATGACGATCCACAGTCGCAGGGTTGAACCTGCTCTGATACCATATGTAATGACCCCTCCATTACGATTAGGAAAGAGAAGCATGAAAGGTAATTTTTTTTTAAATCATTAGGAAATTAACGTCAACATTTAAATCATAGCATCACCTAATCAATGACATCATATTTAAAAACATTGCAAGTGACTCATCGTCACAATCCATAATGACGCAACCAATGCATCCATCGTAATTAGTAATGACACATAAATGAACACATTGTCGCATTAGATAGTGACACAAAAGCATTACATTAACATAAACGAAAGCGACACATGATCAACACAAAATCATACGTGATAGTGACTCAACTCAACACAACAAGATAAACTGAAGCAATCTAATTAATGATCAACATATTGTTGAATAATAAAGAACTACCCACCCAACCTACCCCGCAATGTTAGGACCTCCTGGACACATAAGCAACGCTCAAGCCCAGGATCCAATTGATTTTGACCATTTCAAGTCTCAGGGCTGGCGATTGTTCTAAGGAACAAGAATGTGCCTAATTCCCGCTATTCCAATCAAGTGGAAAATCAACTAGATAAATTAATCAATATTTAACATCAATTAATCAAGGCTCAAGAGAAATCATCAACTTATTTTCATGGTGCGCAAGTAATTCTAATTGCATAAATCAACATCCATCAACATTAACATCAAGACGCAAAACTAAGCAAATACATAACCGATCATACAACCAAATTTGATACCTGATGCAAGGAAATCAATCGTTCCATCATTTACTCATTAACATTATTCCAAGGCACAAGGAGTAAATGAATTCTAAAGAAATCATAATTTAACATAGTTAGAGGCGCAAGAGTAAATTGATTACTGAATCAACCATTTATCCACATAATTATCAACGCATGAGTAATCGCCAACTTTGCATTTCAAGTCGCAAAGGTAATCATCAATTCTATCTACAAGGCGCAGTTAAATCTAAATACTAAATAATTCACATCAACATTAATTCGTGGCGCCAGGAAGTTTGTGTACTTAATCATTTACACAACAACAATTTAATCGTCTAGTAACAAGAATAATTCTCACACAACTCAAACTAATTTACCAAGAAGCTCTAAATTTGTCCTTTACCGGTAAAGTTTAAGAGCGCAAGGGTTAAGATAAAGCGCCTAAAATACTTCTAAATTATCAATTCGCGCAAATTCTCTTATTAATTGAGGCAATGTAACAATACCCCTAAGGGAGTCAAGTTTCCTTTGCAAACAACACCATTTATTTTCAACAAGATAAGATGAACTATCCCAAATAGGGATTCTTGTGCAGCGAAGCCAAAGGCTTACAATATAATCATTTTTCTATCTTATTCGACGTTGTGCAACTTTTGCAAATCCTTAAGAATACTCAATGCACAAGGCCTTTTATGAAATCCAATAAAATTAATGTTAAAACAACCATTAAAACAATTAAAATCGAATCACGTTTAAAAGAAACTTAAATGGAAGTCTACTCTGATTACTAAATAAGCATCAAAATAAGGAAGCAACCCTAACATGCGTTAAACAAATCATTTACAAGATACTAAGGCATCCTTCTCAATCATTTAAGTTGATGGGTACTTTTAGGAACACCCAAAATTAGGTTTAACCATGGAATACAAAAGGTGTTTTCTCCTTAGTCACTTTATTGTATTTGACCAGCCTTCTACCGTTAGGGTGTTGGTGGGCCTATACACTATCTAAACGCTTTCCCTAAGCCGTACTTTAGGAATTTCAAGATGGTTTAAGCCAGGATGCCTATGGATGAAAAACCCTCTTCCAAGGATGCTTATAAGGGTAGAGCTAAGAATTCGCCCTTATCTATGATTAAGGCATGGTTGTTGACTAAAATGTAAACGTCGGAAATCATACGAAAAAACTGGGTTTTATCATTCATACTGGACCCACCAACCCAAGGCCACACTATATGCCAAGTGTTGAATTCAAAAGCTGAGTATTCGTGCCAAATCCCTAACTCAACAATGCGCTCTGGTGCCAAATTTAATATTATTATTATTATTATTAATAGAAAGGGGCAATCGCTTGTGAACCTCGTTATCCATACCATGCAACAGAGGGAGCCCCCGGGTCATTACAAGCACAACTCGACGGCTCCAGTTTTTGGGGATTCATCCTTTAAGGAAATTTAAAATCCAGGTAAAAAGATGTCAGTTGGTTAACGGAAACCAGGTGCAACGAAATCGCTGACAGTCGATTAAGAGTGGCAGTCCATTGAAATCGCAGGCAAAACACAAAATGAAAAACGCAGAGTGGTTTTAAGGAAAACACAGTGATTTCCTCCAGAGTGATTCGCCAGGAAAGCTCGAGAAGGTCTAAGCAAATCCCGGACAAATCGCTGGGCGAATTAACAGAAACGCAGTGAATTCCTCCATGAAGATTCGCCAGGGAGAGGGGCGGATAGGAGCTGGCTGAGAGAAACTCAACGCTCAGTGAATTCGTTTTCTAGAAGCAGAGATGAACTAAGGGTAAAATTGCAACGAACTAGTTATATCTAATAGTGTTTTTTTCTTCTCCCCGCTCCTCCTATCCCCATTCTCTCTCTTGTATTCGTCCGTTTGCACATTCTAAATTGTAACCTATCGGACTTGGTTCGACTTAATAAGTTGCGAAGACCGTAGGGAGAGGGTCGAGGTGGCGTTTCAGTTATAAATTATACGTAGTGTTGGGCGATTTTAAAAGAAGGGCAGAGGTAAAACGGTAAAATTATAAACCCGAGAAATGCAGGGATCCCCGTAATAAAATCGTTGAGGGTCGATACGAATTTGTTGGGCGATTTTAATGAAAGTCAGAGTAGTGTTATCACCTGTGGGTTTCCTAACACCACAAAAATTGATCAGTAATACTAATACAAACAAACGCAGAGAGGTAATCAAGCTGGGAGAAATTTGTGTGGGTTTCGTATGCTAACACAGAGAGGTAGCATTGCTGAGTATTGCTAATACAAACCAAAATGAAGAGAGGTACAAGCTGGGTGGTTTTTCTCAAACGCAGGTGATATATCCTTCAAAGGTTGTAGAGAAAACAATGAAACAAATCGAAGAAGTAACCTGATCAATGCTGGGTGATTTTGCTTGTAAATTACAGAGGTAATAATTGAATAATAACCAAGCAAAAACGCAGTGATCGCATGAATAAATTGCTGAGGGTAGATGCGAAATCGCTGGGAATTGCATGTAGATTACAAAGGTAATAAGTGAATGAATAACCAAGCAAAAACACAAATCGATCCATTAAATTCAGAGCTTGGGTTGGGTTAGCAACTTCGCCAGAGAGTAAGACGCCAGAGAGTAAGATTCAGACAATGCTGGTTGCGCATCAAAGGGGAAAAGGTCATGGCCAGATCTCAACTAGAATGGTGGGGATCAACATTCTCTATACAAATTTTCAAGCCCAGAAACAATTAAAAACAAAGAATTCATTCAGAGTCACTCCTATAATTTATAAAACCTCGAGGGCTTGTATCAACCATCCCAAATTTTCAACACAATAATCAATAAAAAGAAAACACGATGGAAAAAATTAAATCCTATTTCAAATCTCGAATTTCAATAAATACTGTAATCGTCACCTGAGATGTACTTGATGATGTTCTTCGATAGTTGGAGTTTCTCCTTGCTCCCGCTTGCTAATCATTGAGACCTCACCAGTACCTCCCAACCAACGCTAGGGGTAATCTTCTTCGCCCTAAGCCCTCAGAGCCGCAAGGGGTCCACACACAACCACAACTAGAATACTCTAGCTCCCAGCTCGCTTCGCAAGGTAGAGATACCACACTCTCTCCCGAGTTGAGTATCCCAACTCTGACAAATAAAACCAGTCAAAAAAATTCTGGCAGCATGAATTTACCAAACTCTCATGTCGCCCTCTTCTCCTCTCAGCCATTTCCTTTATAGAATTTTTCTTAGTGATAACTTGTCATTTGCACATTTTAATTTGTTTTTTTTTTTTATTTGTTTTGGAATTATTTCCCCCATACACTTATCACCTTTCCCTTAGTTGCACTAATAAATCTATAATTTAATTTAATTAAATGTCAATTTCCCTCACCCATCCTAAAAGCGCTCCTAAAATCACTCCTAGTTGTCATTTTATTTCCCTCTATTTCCTTTTTAATGATTGACATCTTTCTAAAACTGATTTGTGTTTAATTTAGGAGGGTTCTTTAGTTAGACTAAACTAGATACCTTTCTATTACACATTTATGATTTATTCATTTCTCAACTAAAATCCTAAATTAGTATTTACTTGCACATGTTTACTTTTATTTTCGTTGATTCTTAATTTGATTTATTTCATCCCCTCATCATTAAATTTAAAATGTTTAGTTTTTAGTCCTTTCACTCACTTAGACTTAGGCGTTAATTAAATCTTTATTTTCCAACGCCTAGATCCGCAGGAATTATGCTTTATTAAATTCATTCTATAGTTAATTAATTAATCAATTAATTAATTAGGCAGGTGCTCAAGATTTTAAGGTTTAACATTCGCTCAAGTTTTCTAGGCCACCTAGATTCATTGACTCATTGTTTTTATACCACAACGTGCCCTTCAAGATGCACTCTGTGCTCCAATGGTGCCACTCACCTTTAATTCAAATTTAAATTACGCGATGTGCTCTCAAGATGCACTACATGCTCTAAGGGTGCCACTCACCTTTGATTGGTTTTGGTAGTTGTCCAACCCTTGAATTCAATACCCCATTCAAGTGACCTTGTGAGAGATTAAGGGGCTCTAAGGAATAAGGACCCTTCCTTATTGCGCGCCCTTTAGAATCTTCGTGAGAGGTTGTCTCAGTCTTCCCTCAGTCTTCCCTCACAACATCGTCGATCTCTTGAATTAAGTAATCGTTAACCTACAATTCGAGTCACAACAGGAGTGCTAGTAGGATGTGGCAGGGCTGCTTCTACAATTCTCCCTCAATATCTAGTTACTGTGCATGGCCCCTTTACTCCTTATATGAGTTTGATTAGCAAGCAATCATCATCTTGCATCCATAAACGAAGCAATGCCAATGATTCATAAACAACATCATAATATACCCTATCATATGTCACATATGCATAATTAGAAATACCCAAACCATATACAGTCCACTACCTGACTCAATCTAGAGTTTAAGGAGGCCCATTAATGCCCTCAACATCCTCAATTTGTCAAGTGTCCTGCATACTCAGGGGAAACTCGTCAATAGCATTTTTCAATACATAGATATCAAATAACCTAACATCATAATCATGAACATCATCATAAGAATCCATAAGCGAACATAAAACCATATACTAAAATTGGATCACTTGCATGCAAGTGTCCTCAAAGAATAAGTCAAATCATGTGCGCACAAGAGCGGGATGTTACACCAATTGAACAAAAATAATGAAAAGAGTGTGAACCTTTGGTATGAAAAACACAAGGATGATTTTTTCTTTTACCAAAATCCCAATGGTGGAGATGTCCCTTTCATAGTTGGAATACAAACAAAATGGATGTTGGATACCATGGTTAGGCTATCGCATAATAGCCACGGATTCAACATTCAATACGAATAAATATGGGGTGAGTGTGTTGTTAATGATTGATTTAGTATAATCATTTGAGTTGGATAGTTCAATATTATTAGTGACCTAAATTGGACTACATATGTTTTTTTAATATGATGGTATCAGTTGTACACACTCGTGGTTTTCGATGAACAACAAAGTGGGGTGCCAATAGCATGGGTGGTGGCATAAAAAAACACATCAGAAGACATTGCATTATGGTTGGAGCACCTCATGCATAGGTTTTACCAAATACGTCCCGATTGGAAAGTGAATGCCTTAATGATTGATGATGCATTGATTGAAATCATCACTTTGAGGTAACTTCAAATTTATTATTTTACACTGTAACTTATATTTACACAAAAAATGTCTCACCTAAAATGAATTGAATGTGGCAGGAGGATCACAAGGACTGAAGTGATCTTGTGTGTTTGACATGTATAGAGGGCATGTCTAAAAAATGTGAATCGTTTGGCTAATAGTCCAGAAAATGTGAAAGAGATGTTCAATGAGCTAAGTTGTATCATGAAGAATTGTTCCAAAGATGAAGTGGGAAATACAATGAATCATTTTTTCATCAAATTCACGAATGAAGAGAAATTTTTGGACTATTTTAAGAAGAATTGGGTTACTGGTGATAACATTAGTAAATTCACATACTCGTTCTTTTGTTTCCATTGTTGTGTTTCATAAACATGATATATCTCCACTAACTTGGTTTTTTGTATTTAGGGATGTGGGTCCAAGGATGTTGAGATTTTCCCCATGCAAATCAAGAAACAAACAATGTTGTTGAGTCATACCATAGTTAGTTGAAGAAAAACTTTCTATCTGATCGAAGAAAAAAATGTGTTCGTAGGGTGGATTGGTTGTTCTATATACTCTTGACAAATGTTGAACCTTGTTACTGGTTCAAGGAAATTTTGAAAAAAGAAGGGTATGTGAACAACTACAAGAAAGAGAAGCATCTTGAATCATCAATAGAAAAAGATAGAATAATTCCAAATAGTGATTGCAAACCTCATGAGGGTATATCTCACACTTACTGGGTTGGAAGTCAAACTAAGCCCAATAAGCAGTATCTTGTCACTTGGTATCATACCAATTTTATAGCTTGTGATTGCCCATGGTCTATTTGCGACAACATTTGTAATCATGAAATAAAGTTAGATTGGTTATATTATTCTTTAGGGGATTCAAACCCTTTATTGGACCAAGATGCAACAATCAATTCATTCAATGCACCTCCTGATATAAGTATAGAGGTGACAAGCCATGATCTATATGCTAACACAACTATTATGGCTAGAGACAATGTTGATCAATATGTCAAGGGACTTCAGTTGGCTAGAGAGGAGTTGTTTAGCTACTTAGAGTTTCTTCAAAAAAGTCCTCCTGCCACTTTGAGCAAGACCCAACAATTGATTGGTTTGGTAAAAATAATGTTGGATGATGCCGACAATCTTGAAATCATGGATTATGATTTCACTCTGGTGTTGGGCTCTTTGGAGACATATTTGAAGAGGAAGAAGAGATTCCTTAGCCTTAAAAACAAAAACAAAAAAAAGTGACAGAAGTGGCAGATTGGAAACTGATTCTTCATTTGAATATAAACCATTTCATTTTCCACACCTCAACAAGTGGGGTCGTCCTCATGCCAACAATGCATCCTCTATTGTCCCAGGTGATTTTTGTAGAGTGGTGAGATCAATATGTTAAGATTATTATATATAGACATCACCATTTTTTTAATGGAGCAATAGTTGGATGTTTCCAGGGGTGCAACAATCCACTACTGTGGCTTCAATCCAAGGACGTAAACGGATACAGTGTCATTATGGTTTTCCTACCATTACAGGTACATTTGGTGGGACTCCCAATTGATGTAATTTATGTTTCAAGTCTATATTATTTCACCTTTTATATTCCAATAAAGATTCTAATGAATATTTCATTTTTATATTACATATATAATATCTTCGTTTGGTGATCTTCCTCCCTTGGAACATGCTCCGCTAGATGACAACTCTCCAATTGGTGATTTTCCAGGTTTGGTATGTGCTACAGTTTCAAATCTTTTACATATCAATTTTTAATGTATTATCACTTTGTTAACTAAGTATATGTCATGTATCTTCAGTATGAGGGAAGAATCATCATCTTCTTCCATACAAAACCTCCCATGAGGGTAGAATCATCATCTTGACATGCTAGAAACAACTCTGGTTTTTGGAGTAGGTAGTGTTTTAGGGTTTACGACGTTGAGATTAAGACAAAAGTGTAGAATAAATCCATGGTTAAAGAGTATAAGGAGATCCATGAGGAAAGATGAGGTTAATATGAATCAACTATGCAGAATGAATGAATTTAATCTCATGACACAACTCAGTGGTCTTCTGAGTGGCAGTTGCTTCATGTTTTGCAAAGAATTTCTCAACCCATAGTCAATTCATCTAGTGGATAATTATTGCTATTGTGATTGGTGTAGTAGGAGTATTATTGCGAGTCTTGTTGCAATGATAATGGATTTTGGGGTAGGAGGAAGAATACCCAAATTTAATCTTCCATGTTTCCCAGCTTTGCCTCGGCAGTAGCAGTGGTTCGAGATGGAGCTCTCTAAAAAGTCCAAAGAGTAATGTATTCATTATTTGTTGTAAAAACTTTGTAATATAAACGTATTATACAACAAAGTTTTTTGTTGACACCATGAATTGTTTGTTTGGGGGAATAAACGATCAAATTCTCTCTGTTAGAGTCATATGATATAACTATGTGTATGCAGGTTGTAATGAAAATCACAACAGAAAAATAATTTTGAGAGTTATGGTTGTTTATGTTTTACCTTATAAATTTTGTATATGTTTAATATCATAATTATCAAAACTTAAGTTTATGGACTACCATGGAATGAGCTTCATTTCCATCCTTATTCATGGCAATGCCAATGTTTTTTTGAAAATATATCTTTCTGAAAATTCAAAGGTCCTTATTTTAGAAGTAAACCACTTAAATTATTTTATGCTAAATTGGTAAGAACATTCTATGATCTACATTTACAAAAGCACATAAACAACCATGTTAATGTTATATACTATATTTTATTATTTATTTGATCATTTATCAAAAACCACATTCTCAATAAATGAAGGGTAACATAGTGAAATTCTAAATAAATGAACAATAACATACTGCACTCAGTGATATTTGGATTATAAACTCTCACAGTTGAAAGATAACTTACCCTTCTTCAAGTGTGAGTAAGTGTTCTGAATAAGCACATATTTTTTGAAATTGCAAAGCACATATGTAGGATTTGAATACAATCCTTTGTTACTGAGAGGTGAGTCTACAATTATAATGTCAAGGAAAATTCATACCTTGTGGTAGTTATCTCAGTTATTTTTAATCATCCCATTACAAATAACTTTGATTGTGTCCAAACACATCTAGAAAGAGAGAATGAAGCAGTATGAGATGTGTAAATAAGGCCAAGCAGCCAAAATCATTTGGGGTTTGAGGTTATACCAACTTTGTTTCACTTTAACTTAGATATTTAAATATCCCATGTAAATGTCTCCTATAAAATTATAGTGGGAAAACCTATCATAACTCAGAATGTCAATTGATAGTGGGGACACTCATTATTGGCTGCTATCTGCAAATGTTGGTTGACTCCCACGGTTATCACTGGTTGCTATATGCAAATGTTGGTTGACTCCCACAATTATCATTGGATGCTATTTGCAAATGGGGGTTAACTTCCATAGTTATCATTGGTTGCTATCTGCAAATCTGTGCCGACTCATCACCATTTTTCAAGAAAAAACACATGACCTGGAGTAATCTGATAATCCCTAAAGGAACATGAGAAAAATTTCCCTCCTGCCAAATATAAGTACATAACAAATTTTTAGTTTCAGTTTTTTATTAAAAAATTAATGCACTATTAATATTATGATTTTCATCCCCCGGGGTATATAACAGTGGGTGATGGAGTGTATTGTTAAGGAACTCCTTTATGTGAAGTCACCAGTTCGAAACCTCCATTGACCTTATGTGCCTAGTGAGGGGACGCCTTGACATGCTTGGGGTTATAGTGGTAGCAGTCGGATTGTTGATTTCCCCAATCAAAATGATTTTGAAAAAAAGTCTGCTATTATTTATAAGAAAATTAAAAACTTCCAACTTTAAATACAAATTCACACTTTCAAATATGATTTTTTTCCAAAATTAATTGTGAAAAAGAAAAATGTACATATGTATACCTTAAAATATAGAAAAATTTATCCATGCATTTGTCCATAACTCTTCACCAAACTCTTTACCATACCTTCTTTAGAGAATCAAAACTTACATTCATGCTTTCTTCAAAAACATATTAATGATTTTATAAACATCAATAAAAGATATAAAAAATTGTCTCTACACAAATGCCAAACTTTCACCAAGCCCTTTACCTTACCTTAAAAAAATGAATTGTCTATGCACAAATGCCAAACTTTCACCAAGCCCTTTACCTTACCTTAAAAAAATGAAAACGTTATGCTTTCTTCAAAACATATTATAGATTCTATAATAATCAAAAGCCGTTATGCTTTCTTCAAAACATATTATAGATTCTATAATAATCAAAAGCATTATGGATTTAATAATTAAAAAAAACAATCCATTAACTCCCATCTTTTTTGGAGTAATGAGTTAATGGATTCCCGCTCGAGAATGGAGTAAGGCGTTTAATGGAAATGGATTCCCGCTCGAGAATTTCAAAGTTGAGTAATGAATATTCATATTGGAAAATGAATTGATTAAGTTTTATTTATTTTTTAATATTAAAATTTAATTGTAGGATAAAATAGATGTGAATTTTATTTTATAAAGTGAGATGTGTTTTAAAAATAATGTAATATTTATATTTTATAATAAAAAATTAAAAAAATATCATTCATATATATATTGGAAAAATATGTTAATTAATAATTTAACATATTATTTGTTAGAATTCAATATGAACGGGGAAATTACTTCTAGACCTAACCTATAAGTATTAATATATATATACCTAACATAAATGCATTTTAACTTGATATTTTTTAAAAGAGGTTCACATTTCATTTTTTGAAATTCACTTAATATTTAATTAATTCTTATTTTATCGCGGTATTTAATAATTCATAATAATAATGACACTCGATTTGGTGAAGATTGAGTTCAATTAGATGCTTGATTAGATGGGATTAAGAAAAATCTGGACAAGTTGTAAGCTACAACAATTTTGTAGTGTGGTTAATGAAAAAAGTGTGTCTGCGTTACAAAATTGTTGTAACAATGTATTTGCATTTAAAAATCAAACTTCAAGTCTTCCAACTTTCCTTGCTAGTTTTTGAAATGTTATAGCAACTATATTTCATCATTTTACTGATATTCTTCCACTCTTTGTGTATTCATTACTATTTTTTGGTGGCATAATGCAACTCCAGTGAAATTTTGCACGCTCAACATTTGATTTTTCCATTGTTTTCACGTGTGGAAGTGCCTCAATGAATCTATCTCATCTTTTGAATAAGTATGTGTCTTTCTAATGACTAGTTTTACCTTCACCAACTAACTTCATTCCTTGATCCATGGTTTCAGAATGCCCATTCTCATCCTTCTCCAATCAGATGATATTACCCCCAACGCGCTCATTGGCCTCTGTCACCAGGAAATTGTTGACAATGGAAGCATGCTTATTCAACATAGCCTGAGCAGTGCTCAGTCCAGATATGCCCTCGCCTACCACCACACAATCATACTCTTCCTGAGTTCCTTCATTTGATGGGAGTGGAGCTATTGTTGTTTCTGAGCATTACTTTGTTTTGAATGTGAATTGTTGTATGCACTGCATGTGTCCAAAAAATATCTGTGAATTTGGAACCCATTAGCATTGTTCGAGCCATTTCCTGTGTAATTATCATCCGTTATGATAATGTTCCTTTGTCTCTGAACCAATCTATGAATCCATGTTGTCGTCCACTTTCATATATCTGTCCAAACCTGCTAAGTATTCTTACAAATCCATCTCTATCCATACTGTCCAAGACTCTACTTGCACAATTGTCCATAATGCTGGCCCATTTATCACTATACTATCATGAAGTCTTGATTAATCTATCAAACTGTACCTCTGCTAAATGACTGCTCTGGATCTGTCTTCTCAAACTATGCAAGCTGCTCGAAGGATGGTTCTTTGGTCTGTCACAACTATCGCATAGACTCCCCTTGTCTAATATTCATATTACCTGGGAGTCTCTAAGCTGGATGGCCTAGAACAATGCCTGGTCTGATGTGTATTCATCATCATCTTCATTGGTATATTCATCATCTCTTCATTGGTCTCTTCAACGTTCTTGTTGAGCTTGACGATGTTGACTCTTAGTGTGACAACTTCTTATTCAATATTCTCAACCTCTTCTTCTTTCTTCATTATTTGAGACTTCATGACCTCTTTTGTTCTCTTTGCTTCTTCAAGTTGAATTTTCAATGTAATTATTTCTTCTTCCAATCTTCTCTCTTCTTGACCAAACTCTTCCTCAAGTTGATTTAAGTCATTGATTATTGATTTGAGATGATCCATCGATATATTTTCTCTCTTTTCTGATTCTTCCTTTTGTGTTTCTATGTTGGCTTCTAAAAATTTCTTTTGATATTCTAGAGTTTCTTCAATTCTTCTGGCCTCTTCTAGTTGAGATCTTAAATTCTTGACAACCTTCTGATATTTTTCGGAACCTTGAACACTTTCCTTTTTTTTCATCAATTCTTTCTTGGATGACTTGTTTTCTTCTCTTTCTTTCTTTAGATATTCAATTGCACTTATCAATTTTTCTCTGTAATCAACTTATGCTTCTTCATACTCTTCCTCTTCTGAATCTGTCTGACATGATGAGCATATTTCTTCTTGTTCTGTATCTGTGTCATCTTTGGCATTTTATGAATCTGTGATGGGTGAAGAATATATGTCATGTAACTTATCCCAAAGTTCTTTGGTTGATGAAAATTTACCAACATTTTCTCTTATCGGATTAGGTAATCCTTCCCAGATGAAATCCATTGCTATTTTTTATTCTTCTTCAATTCATTATTGGTTGCAGTCTTTGCCTTTTTTGAACTATCATATCCTGTAATAACTGATAGCCAAATATAATGTCCCTGTGACTGTAAAAACACTTTTGTTCTTATGCTCCACATCTCATACTTAAAACCATTCTGACCATTAAACATTGGTACTCCATTCTCAGAATAATCCATGATATCATTCCAGTGGTTAAATTGTTTCTTGAAGGAACCTACTCTGATACCAATTGTTGGATTACTAAGAGGGGGGTAAATCAATAATAGAGAAATTTAATCATTTTTCACCATAAAATGCAAGTTTTATACCAATGTAGCATTATCATCCAATAGTTGCAGAGTAAACAAACAATGAACAAATGAACAATCACACACATACACATTACACCAATGTTTTACGTGGAAACCCAAAGCGGGAGAAAATCGCAAAATGCTTTTTCTTATATGTCTTTAAGAATTACATTCATTGGAAACACCAACTTCCTTTGTTTTTCAGCTGCAGCTGGAAGGAGGCTCCAACCCCCTAAATTCTCAGGCTACAACTTGAAGGAAGCTCCAACTCCCCAATTCTCTAGCTACAACCAGAAGGAGACTACAACCCCCTATGTTCTCCGGATACAACTGGAAGGTGGCTACAACCACATGTCCTTGCCTCGTCCAACCTCCCTGATGTAGAAGTAGAATGATGGAACCACTGTCACAGTATCACTATGATATATACTATTTTAAGCATGTACCAATCAACCTGAACCAAAACAATTGTACCAATAACCTGAACCATGCATCAACCTATACCTCAACCTATAATCAACCTGTACCATAAACAAGTGCATAAATCATGCACCAACCTGTACCAAACAACCTGTAGTCAGCCTGTACCATAAACAAGTGCATTAACCATGCACCAACTTGTACCTCAACCTGTACCATGAACAAGTGCATCAACCATGTAGCAAACTTGTACAAATAACATGTCACAACAACCTGTCCAAACAACCTATTACAACAACCTGTCTCATCAATCTTATCAAGCAAATCATATATACTCACCAAGACAACTCTCAAAGATGTGCATCAACCAAGCATAACACAACAACTCATAATCATCGCCAAGATCAATATGCGCTTCTAATAATATACCAATACAAGTATGCTACATCATCCATAAATCATGTGTCAAGAATAATACTAACAAGTGCCTCTAACCATGTACCAAGTATTTACAAATAATGTATCAACTATGACTCATCAATATGTACCAACATCATCAACTATACACCTCATGTATGTGCAAACTCATCAACTACTTGTCTCAACCATGTACCCAACATGTACTTCAACAAAAATCCCTCATCAATTTCATCATCCAAATCTGATTTATAACTCTGTAATATACCTGGTGTATATGATCACATACCTACAAACCTTCCTTAACTTTAACAACAAGAGACTAGCATTTTCATCAAACTTTTCTTTAGCCTCACATGACTAGTTTTGGATTAGTCAACAACCCTAACTTGAAATAATCATAACTATGTACCTGTAATGAATAAATATTTGAAAATAGTACAAAATGTTCTTCAGTGTGTTTTATGCAGTTCCTCCAGGTTTTACTACTTGGAACCTCTCAGAAAAGGAGTTATAGAAAAAATGTCATACCTTGTTGAATTCTAACTTATTCTAGAGAGCGAACTTGTAGAGCATGCCCTGCATGGAATATTTCGTGTATGGATCTGCAAATTTTACACAGAATACTATAGACTGTACTCTAACCAACACTTTTGTTCTTACTTAATTTGGATATGTTATGAATAATTTATGATGTTTTTACCCGAAACACATGTTTTAGACTAATTTTTCGGATTAGCCACAAACCCTATTTTCCACGGAGTGTAACTCCAAAACTACAACGACCCACAAGCGAAAATTCGTACCACAACTACTTGGATATGTTTTCTCAATGGCCTATCAATTTCATAGTCAGAATCATTCTAGAAAAAACGTTAATGCGAAAAATGGTGAGATGACCTGTAAATAACCCTTAGAAAGCATCATCAAAAGAATTTATCCTCCCTTGAATTTCAGCCTTCTTTACTTCACCTTCTCTCTTAAATTCAACTTAGATATTCTTTGGTTACCTCGGTCACCTACAGATATTCAATATTCTCAAGTGTGATATAAAATGAGAGAGTCTTGCCTCTTATTTATACTTTCATGTAGCTTCCTCAAGGGGCTACCTTTTAACCATCTTAACCCACTTTCCTTATTTTAGGGTTAACCAACTTCTAACCACTTTTCCAATTAGTAATTTATCCATTAATTTTATTATTTAAATAATTTATTTTGTATCCACATGACTTATAGTACACTCATCACTTTACTACGTTAAGGGGTTACCTTCTAACCATCTTAAACCACTTTCCTTATTTTATGTCTCTTACCCACTTTTGCAACCTCTTGTCCACTCAGTAATTTCTCTATTAACTTTATTATTTAAAATTAATTTATTTTGTATCCACTTTGACTTATAGTACACTCATCACTTTACTTTACGTTAAGGGGTTACCTTCTAACCATCTTAAACCACTTTCCTTATTTTATGTCTTACCCACTTTTAACCATTTGTCAACTTAGTAATTTCTCTATTAACTTTATTATTTAAATAATTTATTTTGTATCCACTTTGAATTATAGTACACTCATCACTTCACTTTATTATTTACCTTCTAAAAAACTCTTAAACCACTTTGACTACTTTGACCTTTTGGGACTTCTAGATGACTCATGAGGGTTTTCCAAATTCGTAAGGCCATAATTCTCAAACCGTGAAGATTTATGTATGTGACCATCCACATACCACCAAAAATGGAATGACATGTACTATCCATATATAATAGTCTTATCTGGAAATATATCAAAACTCATACCATTATACATCAAACAAACTTGGGTCCATTACCCAAACCTGGGTTTTCCAACTTCACATGGCCATAACTCTCTAACCATGAGGAGTTATGTGATGTTCCACATACCACCGGAAATTGCATGACATGTACTACCCATATAGAATAGTAATACCTTCAAATATATTAAAATGCATACCATTATACATCAAACAAACTTGGGTCCATTACCCAAACCTTTGTGCTACCGGAATTCACTACCGGACTTTCTCCAAGGGTTGACATCAATCTACAATATTACTCTCCAATGGTTTACATCAATGAAAACCAACAATCCATACCAATTGTCCATCAACCTAAGCCAATTGTTTGACAATATCCCCTTTTGGCATTGATGGCAATAGTTAGTCATGATAACATTCATGCTTATACTCCTCATCAATGTTTCTATCTCTCCCCCTTTGACATCAATGGAAAAGGGTATCTCCCTTTAGGGCTGCTCCTCGTAACTGAAATCTCCTTAGGGATACTCCCCCTGACTAAGCTCTTCTTGAAACTGATCTCCCAACCTGAAATTTCCTCTTTATGGTTCTTCTTCATGTAAATATAAGACATATAAGATAAACATTCAAAAGC
Organism: Picea sitchensis; assembly: GCA_010110895.2. NCBI lineage: Eukaryota > Viridiplantae > Streptophyta > Pinopsida > Pinales > Pinaceae > Picea > Picea sitchensis. The sequence goes on from SNQJ01S0032634.1 coordinate 49,565, forward strand.
ATTCATTTTGGATTAGAAATTACTATGAGTCTCTGGTGAAGATACTCAAAGGATTCTTGTGGAAGCGGTTTTGTAAATATGTCTGCCACTTGTTTTTTTGTGCCCACATATTCAACTCTGATTTTCTTCTCTTCAGCTTGTTCTCGTAGAAGGTGATACTTGATTGGAATGTGCTTCGTTTTGGAGTGCATCACCGAGTTCTTTGAGATACTGATGGCGCTTGGATTATCACAATAGATTGGAATGGGCTCATCATACTCAACCTGTATATCTGTCAGAGTTTGTTTCATCCATAGAACCTATGTACAACATGTTGCTGCTGCAATATACTCTACCTCGTCTGTAGATAAATATATTGATGATTTTTTCTTGCTTATCCATGATACTAAATACTCACCCAAGTAGAACATTGTTCTACTGGTGCTTCGTCGGTCATCAATGCAACCTGCATGATCTGCATCTGTGTAGGCAATAAGTGATATATCCTTTCCTTTTGGATACCATAATCCAAACTCTTATGTTCCTTTGAGATATCTGAAAGTCCTCTTCAATGCTAATACATGTGATTCCTTTGGTGCTTCTTGAAATCATGCCATCTGTCCAACTACCTACATTACATCTGGTCTCAACGTTTTCACGTATAGTAAGCTACCAATCATTGACCTGTATTGCCTCTGATCTATAGATTTTGAATCATCATCTTTTCTTAACTTGCAACTGGTTTGCATAGGAGTGGTAACTAGTTTGCAATCTTTCATTCTGAACCTCTTTAGCATTTCTCTCATATACTTAGTTTGAGAAATAAAAATTCCTTGGTTGCTTTGACATATATGAAGACCCAGAAAAAAGGATAGTTCTCCAAGTAATGACATTTCAAATTCATTCTGCATATCTTTTTCAAATTTTTGGCTTAACCTATCATTAGTACTTACAAAAACAATATCATCAATATAAATTTCAATTAATAAAATACTACCTTGAGTTACCTTGATGTAGAAGTTGTTGTCTATGCTTCCTTTACATAGTTCGTAGGGAGTTTTGTCATTTTTGTTTATGAGCATTACTCTGTTTTGAATGTGAACTGTTGTATGCACTGCATCTGTCCAAAAAATATCTGTCAATTTGGAATCCATTAGCATTGTTCGAGCCATTTCTTATGTAATTATCCTCCATTATGATAATGTTCCTTTGTCTATAAACCACTCTTTGAACCAATCTATGAATCCATGTTGTCGTCCACTTTCATATATCTATCCAAACCTGCTAAGTATTCTTACAAATCCATCTCTGTCCATACTATCCAAGACTCTACTTGCACAATTGTCCATAATGTTGACCCATTTATCACTATACTATCATGAATTCTTAATTAATCTATCAAATTGTACTTCTGCTAAGTGACTTCTCTGGATCTATCTTCTAAAACTTTACAAGATGATTGAAGGATGGTTCTTTGGTCTATCACAACTATCGCATAGACTCCCCTTGTCTAATATTCATATTACTTAGGATTCTCTAAGCCGGATGGCTCAGAACAATTCTTGCTTTGATGTGTATTCATCATCATATTCATTGGTATATTCATCATCTCTATGAGCTCTGACTTCTTTCTTTATGTCTATGGATTCATATTTGACTACAATACCTGAAATTACAATATCTTGAACATGTTCCTTATTTACTTGTCCTCTTTTTTTTTTCATTTATTTTCCAAACCTTTCTATATCTAACATCCTTCTTTTTCTATGTAGATTTTTCTTCATCTCGTTTTGTTTTCAATCTTGAGATGTCTTGGACCCGGTCTTTGTTCACATGTTCTTCATGTTTGCTTATCCATACTTTATTATATCTAATATCATTTTTCCCTTTCATGGAAGTGTCGATCATGCTTCTACAATCACGAGCTATGTGTCCATAGTTATGACATTTGTAACATTCAATGTTACATGGGGCCACATAGGCATTTCTTGCTTAAACATTTCTTTTATAATCCCTGAAATCTGCAACCTTATGTCCAAAGTTAGTATAATAAAAACAATGACCATAAAAAAATTTGCATACCTGGGAGTGAATGATATTCTTTGTGGTGTAGACCTTTTGAATTTCTGCCCTCACTGATCATGATCATGATTGAAGCTTCTTTGTGGCTTGAACATGGATGGTCTTCTGGAAGATGTATCTTTATTAGTTTTCTTAGATTCTAGTTGACCATGATTCATTCCTTTGAGTACTTTTGCATAACTCTTTCTATTTTCTTCATTCTTCTTTTCTAGCAATGTAGAGTGCTTCTCTTCATTCTCTACAACTGATGTGGATGTTTTTGTCTCTTCAACGTTCTTGTTGAGATTGACGATTTTGAATCTTAGTGTGACAACTTATTCTTCAATATTCTCAACCTCTTCTTCTTTCTTCATTATCTGAGACTTCATGACCTCTTCTGTTCTCTTTGCTTCTTCAAGTTGAATTTTAAGTGTAATTATTTCTTCTTCCAGTCTTCTCTCTTCTTGACCAAACTCTTCCTCAATTTGGTTTAAGTCATTGGTTCTTTCCTTGAGATGATCCATCAGTATATTTTCTCTCTTTTCTGTTTCTTCTGTTTGTGCTACTATGTTGGCTTCTAAACATTTTTTTTTATATTCTAGTGTTTCTTCAATTCTTCTGGCCTCTTCTTGTTGAGCTCTTAAATTCTTGATGACCTTCTGATCTTTTTCGGAACATTGAACACTATCCTTTTGCTTCATCAATTATTTCTTTGATGACTTGTTTTCTTCTCTTTATTTCTTTAGATATTCAATTTCAGTGATCAATTTTTCCCTGTAATCAACTTCTGCTTCTTCATTCTCTTCCTCTTATGAATCTGTCTGCCATGATGAACATCTTTCTTCTTGTTTTGTATCTGCATCTTCTTTGGCATTTTCTGAATCTACGATGGGTGAAGAATATATGTCATGTAACTTATCCCAAAGTTCTTTGGTTGATGGAAATTTACCAACCTTTTCTCTTACCGGATTAGGTAATCCTTCCCAGATGAAATCCATTACTATTTTCTTATTCTTCTTCAATTCATCCTTGGCTGCAATCTTTGTCCTTTTTGAACTATCATATCCTGTAACAACTGATAGCCAAATATAATGTCCTTGTGCCTGTAAAAATACTTTCGTCCTTATGCTCCACATCTCATACTTAAAACCATTCTGACCATTAAACATTGGTACTCCATTCTCAGAATAATCCATGATCTCCTTCCAGTGGTTAAATTGTTTCCTGAAGGAACCTTCTTTGATACCAGTTGTTGGATTATTGAGAGGGGGGGTGAATTAGTAATAGAGAAATTTAATCCCTTTTCACCATAAAATGCAAGTGTTATATCAATGTAGCATTATCATCCAATAGTTGCAGATTAAATAAACAATGAAAAAATGAGGAATCACACACATACACAATACATCAGTGTCTTACGTGGAAACCCAAAGTGGGAGAAAACCACATAATTCTTTTTCTTATATATCTTTAAGAATTACATTCATTGGAAGCACCAACTTCCTTTGCTTTTCAGTTGCAATTGGAAGGAGGCTCCAACCCCCTAGTTTCTTAGGCTATAACTTGAAGGAATCTCCAACTCCCCAATTCTCTAGCTACAACTAGAAGGAGGCTACAACCCCCTATATTCTCCAGCTACAACTGTAAGGTGGCTACAACCACTTGTCCTTGACCCTTCCAACCTCATTGACGTAGAAGTAGAATGATGGAACCACTATCACACTATCACTGTGATATATACTGTTGTAAACCTGTACCAATCAACCTGAACCAAAAAACTTGTACCAATAACCTGAACCATGCATCAACCATGCATCAAACTGTACCTCAACCTGTAATCAACCTGTACCATAAAAAAGTGCATCAACCATGCACCAACCTGTACCAAGCAACCTGTAGTCAACCTGTACCATAAACAAGTGCATTAACCATGCACCAACCTGTACCTCAACCTGTACCATGAACAAGTACATCAACCATGTACCAAAGATGTACAAATAACATGTCACAACAACCTGTCCAAACAACCTATCACAACAACTTGTCTCATCAATCTTATCAAACAAATCAGATATACTCACCAAGATCAATCACCAAGACAACTCTCAAATATGTGCAGCAACCAATCATAACACAACAAATCATAATCATCACCAAGATCAATATGTGCTTCTAATAATATACCAATACAAGTATGTTGTAGGTACAGGGTCACGGTCTGAATGAAGGGATCTGTCTCTTGTGCATTTCTGATTCTGTTCTTGACATCTATCTCGCAGGTACTTACCATTGCCAGGTGAATTGTTCTCATGCTCCTGCTAAGGGCATCGACCACCCTATTTTATTTCCCTTTAATGTGTTTGATTTCAAAATCAAATTCGCTAAGGAGGGCCATCCATCTAGCTTGTCTAGTATTGAGCTTTGGTCGGTCAAACAAATATCACAACCCACAGTGATCTGTCATAAGTAAAAAAATTCTTCCCAAGAGGTAATGCCTCCACATTTTCAAGGCATGCACTATGGCAGCCAGTTCTAGATCATGAGTCACATAGTTGACTT
>SNQJ01S0032634.1:56384-68203 GCA_010110895.2 Picea sitchensis
GTTTGAGTTCATAAAACTCTTTAGTCTTTTCGTCGAAATATTTTTCCGACAGATACTTCTTCCGAAAGTATTTCTCAAACTGTTTCCAGGACAGGTCCTCCTCGCGGACCCCTTTCACATTCTTAAGATCTTCCCACCAGATGAAATCTTTTTCGTTCAGATTGAAAGTGGCCACTTGGGCCTTCAAATTATCTGAAAAATCATGGACTCTGAAATATTTCTTCAATCCAAGTAGCCAGGAATCGGCTTCCTCTCCCTTCTTTATCTCACCATCGAAAGAGGGAGGTTTGTCCTTTCTGAATTCCTCAAATTTATGACCCTTGGAAGTCTTTTGCTTCTTTTGTTTTCTTCGAGAATAGGAACCGATCCTGCTGCTGGAAGAGCCTTCTGAATCACCAGCTTCCTTCCCAGAGGAATCGTCTGGCACTAGTCCTTTACCTCTGGGGTGGACCTTCCTTAAGGTGCTCCTCTCAGTATGGCCACTAATATGACCATGTTTCTGCATCTCAGGTTCATGCTACATCTGTCGCTGTAGGTCGGATAAGCTCTGCAGTAAAACTGCATTAATTTCAGTTTGTTTTTCTTGTTCTTTCATCACCCTTTCATTGTTGTTCTTGCAGCTTTGCAATTCAACCATGAGACTCCTCACAGTCTCGGCTAGATATGGAGGGGTTCCTATTGCTCTTCTTTCGTCAGACTCTTTGTCTCGATTGTGGGAGCCTTCTCCCATCTCTTGGTGAGTCACCATTCTCTACGTCTGCAAATTCCCGTGGCTGATCATCCGCTTGGGTGAAAAGGCAAACGCTGGTTATTAGTCAAGAGTTAGATACATTTTAGAACCTGCGCATAAATTCATAACTCTTTCACATGCATACACAGTCGGGTTCTTGTTTCCAAGTTTTGATCCTAAATAAGAGAGTTAAGTTAGGGGGTTACTCCTCTTAGGAGTGCTTCGAATGGAGAATATGCGCAACTCGTTCATGATCCCAATCAGGCCGAGTGTTGTCACCATGCTTTGATACCACTTTGTCACATACCCACTACCATAATCAAATTTTCATTGGTTTCTGCCGAATCAGAGCCCCCGAATTGCCTACGGGGGCCTAGCACAAGCTAGCTCTTTCTCTCTCTCTGCTCCCATGTGATCACAGGTCATGATCACAAGTCAAATAGTTCATGGTGCCTCTTTGTATTTCGCGCCTCGGTGCTACAGTGATGTCGAATCGTTTGACTCTACAACCGCCGAACCCCGGCAGGGTTAGCAACTGGCCAATAGGGTCGAATCCCTACAGGGTTAGCAGATGGCCAATAGGAATGGCCCTGTCGCATAGTTGAGTGGAGTACAGGTGGCGAGAGGGGAAACACGACACGATGGGAGATGTGACAGGAGACGGGCCCCACTTCACATGCCAAACCATTCCGNAATCCTGACCGTTCCAGAGTTGTGCGTTCGATTCTGGACCCCCCCCCACCGCTAAAGGCAAAACAACAAGGGGGCTCTGGAATGAGACCTCAGCTGTAGATCTGGGAAGGTGGACCTTGGCCGTTCATATCTGCTCGCCACTTACCCTAAGGCTCATTCACGCCCCGGCTTAAAGTTGACGTCTCTTCCCCACATATGACAGTCATTATAGACCCTGAGATCCTCCGAAAGAATCTCATCCGTTCATCGAGATTTATCATCACGAGAGTCCGAACTCTCGACCACGGGACTCTCGAATTCTCGATCCCTAGTTTCCCGATGCGGTTAATCTCTCGACACGTAGCCTCCTTAAATCGGATGGTCTAGATCTTTCTCGGGGTTTCCACCATGGAAAGTCCCGATCTCTCGTCGCCAGAACTCCCGAGTTAGCGATTCCCGATTTCTCGAAATGGGAAATCTCACGACACGTGGCCCCCTTAAATTGGACTGTCCAGATCTGTCTCGGGGTTTCAACCATGGAAAGTCCCGATCTCTCATCACCAGAACTCCCGAGTTTGAGATTCCCGATTTCCCGAACTGGGAAATCTCATGACACGTGGCCTCCTTAAATCGGACGATCCAGATCTTATCTTGGGGTTTCCATAATGGAAAGTCCCGATCTCTCATCATCAGAACTCCCGAGTTCCCGATTCTCGATTTCCTGAACTGAGAAATCTCACGTCATGTGGCCTTCTTAAATCGGACGGTCCAGATCTTATCTCGGGGTTTCCACAATGGAAAGTCCTGATCTCTCATCACCAGAACTCCCGAGTTCTCGACTCCTGATTTCCCGAAATGGGAAATCTTACGACATGTGGCCTCCTTTAATCGGACGACCCAAATCCATTTCGGGGATTTCGCCCTTATTCACTGGGGGTTTAACCCTCGTGTATCTCCTGACAGATCCAACGACTGTTAGGTTTTCTAGTCGAGATCTGATGGTTCAGACAGGTTCCTAACTTGTGCATTCTCCCACGACTTCCTGGATGGGGAAAATTCAATGTCCCAGATGTTCTCATGGACCTTGGGGATCTACGATCCCGATCTCTTCGCTACCCACGAAGACACAGAAGGTCACAGGGGTATGGCACTTAACATCCTACTTTTTCCTACCAAATCTAATGGTCATGAGTGACCACAGATTTCTCGACGGAATCTCGTCCGTCTATTAACACCTATCAAGGTTAAGGTACTTATCTTTCCATCTTCTTCTTATCTGACGGTTGTGAGTGACCACAGATCTCCCAACGTGATCTCGTCCGTCGATTTGATACTTATCAGGGATTTCTTAAGGCATTGCGCCTTCACGTCCTCCTTCTAGGTTCTTGATGATGTTTTCAAGGAGGGTATCTCTATGGGTAGGTTTACCCAGGGTACTATCTAAGGCAGATAAGGGTATCTCTCTCCCGAGAACCAGGCGTGAAGTTTGAATTAGATCAGTTTGCATATAAACAAAAATTTAAGAGAGCATAAGCCACACGTAGTCTTTCCATATAAACATACAATTACCAGTACTGATCAAGACACCATACAGACATTCTTATAATGAATTCATTCACGATTTCACAGCTTATGATCATAAATGTTAGCATACATATATTTCAAGATGTCAAAGGAAAAACACTTATCAGAAAGTAACACCAGGGATTATGCAACTGCTAAGAGGGGTACTCGTTTCCACCCAACCATAGGCTCAGCGACTCCCAGCGGATTTACCACTAGCCACCCTCGAGCTGAGACCACGTTGTTGTCAGACTGCGTCTCTGTTTTCCAGTGACTAGGAGCGAAGGTTACTCTCCTTCCTCTCTGCTATCACCTGCTCTGCATATAGCCAGATTTCTCTTCCTCCCTTCGCGTCTGCCCCCAATCACTTCTGCCCCACACCTTATCCTCTTGCGAGGTTGCATTTGGCGCAATTTCCCTCACGTTGGTCAGGCATGAAGGCTCTATGGATGGGCGGTTCACCTCCCCATCCCTCATTAATCCCTGAGGAGCCATCTACCTACCAACCTGCGAGACATTTTAATTCGGGGCCAACGAGCCTCTTTTGGTTCTCCGGGCCAGTGAAGTCCAAATACGGTATTGATTTTCAGTGGAAGTTAACACCACCTTTCTAGGTGCCTTCCACCGCCTTTCTACAGCCATCGTGGTCTCTTTTTCAGCATATCCCCTCTCAACAGTCCTGCAATATAAATTCATAATATTATTCACATTCATCGACCTTTTCCACAAGGTCCATTCACATCACATATTCACATTTCTGAGTTTGCCACAGTTCTTGGCCAGTCCAGTTATTTTTACAAACTAGGGGAAACAGGGTGTTACAGGAACTTGCCAGCAGAGGATCCATCTTTATTGGGTTGTCAAGGCAGGGCAACTCTTACACCAAGGAAAGTGGCTCACCCAGGGCCAAATTCAGCAGAAATTTCCTCATTTGATGGGGGAACTCAACGCAATGGAGACCATTTATTCCTAAGGGGGGAGGATTGATCCAAGAGGATATCAGTGGCCACCCACTTAGTCCAACTGACTCAAAACAGTCTTTTGACAATTTACTATTTTTAGCAGTTTTTCGGGTCCCGAACTTTCAGGGCCATTTTAAGGGCCTAAACATCATTTTTTCATGATCGGGCATCGAAATGATATTTAAGGGCTCTAATTGAGCCCCCAAAATGAATCTTCTCATCAATACATTTCCAATGAGATATCATGTGCCCTAAACGGACTGGCCAACCCCAACAATGCTCACTGAGCTTTAGAGCTTCCTAGGCCTTGCCAATTTCTACCGCAGGTTCATGTTGGGATTCTCCCATATTACATGCACCCTCAGCCAAATAACCAGGGGTGGTGGTAAGGAAAAAATTATGTGGGGCCTGTCTCAACAAACAACATTCGATGATCTAAAGTAAAGCTTGTGCTCAGCCCCAGTGCTTTCATTACCTGACCTGCAACATCCCTTTGAGATTCAGAAAGATGCTTTAGACTATGTTGTGGGTGCAATTCTCACTTAGCATGACCACACAATGGCCTATCATAGTGAGACACTTTCAGATGTCATCACTAAGTACTTGAATTACGACAAATAAATGTATTCCATTGCGCAAGCCTGCCGCCAATTGAGGCATTACATTGTCGGGAATGACACATTCATCCACATTGATCATAAGTCGTTGCAATTCATGCAAACACAAGTAAAATTGCAAAATGACCACCATAAAAATTGGTCCACATGTTTGCAGCAGTTCCACCTCAACATCAAGTATAAAACATGAAGTACCTACCGAGTCGTTGATTGCCTCAGCCAACCTCTAGTCATGACACTCACCACAGTGCTAGAATCTTGTGGCCACGAGACCTCCAGATGGCCCCACCTCTATGAGACAGACCCTGACTTCACCAACACCTACCAGATGTTAGGCGCAAAGACAGTTGCCACTAATTTCCATCTTCAGGACGAACTATTGTGCCATCTAGTCCACCTCTGCGTTTAATCAAGCGAGCGAGAGAACCTAATTTGGGAAGCCCACTACAGTCGGGTGGCAAGACACTTCAACGTGGAAAAGACAATGACAGTATTGCAACGATATTTTTACTGGCCAAAAATTTGATAGGATGTCAGCAAGTATATCCAGTCCTGCACTGCCTGCGTTATTTCCAAACCAACCACTAAGAAACAAGGCCTGTACACTCCTTTTCCTACTCCTAACAGGCCCTGGGAATCAATCTCAATGGACTACATGTTGGGCCTTCTGTCCACGAAGCGGGGAAATGACTTTGTCTTTGTGGTTGTTGATCACTCTTCCAAAATGACGATTCTTCCCCTACAAGAAGAACATCACAGCGGAGGCCACTGCCAAGCTCTTCTTTGGATGAGTGTGGGTACACTTTGGGATCCCACAAACCATTATCTCATATCGGGATAGTCGGTTCCTCAGCACATTCTGGTCGAGCCTCTAGTCATTGTTGGACACCAAACTCACCAAGTCCACTGCTTTCCACCCCAGAAGGATGGTCAAACCTAGGTTATGATCATGCACATCCTGCGCATGTACAATTCCAAGCACCCCCGCACCTAGGATGAGAGTCTTCCTTATGTTCAACACAACTACAATAGAGCCATACATAACTCAACCAGCCACAACCCCTTTCAGGTGGGGTTGGGATTTCAACCATTGGGTCCCATGGATGTTGCACTACCCCTTGTGGCCACCCAAGAAGACTCGTCGCATGCTCCAACTGAAGCTGACAAAGCCACCTGGTTCATTGAGCAGATCCAACACATCCACCAGTAGGTTCAGGATATTTTACAGAAGTCTAATATCTAGTACAGGCAGTGTCATGATCAACACTAAGTGCCACACCAGTTTGAGATAAGAAACAAAGTTTGGTTTCACTTGCAAACAGAACGCATTACTGGGACAATGGTAGAGGCATAAAAATATCATTTCCAATTATTTGACAAAGGTACAACGCCATCAAAATAGATTTAAAATTTAATCATAAAATTTCACACAGAACAAATGCAATCCAACGGTATTAAAATCTAAATGAGACGTCTTCACAAAAGCGAATAGGAGAGAAAGAATGACACGATTTAAAATATGGATAAGAAGACCTTACCGAATCCCAAGGCAAGGAAACAAATAATTTAAAAAAAATTAAATAGATAGACCTGACAAAGTTACAATGCAATCAAAATAGATTTAAAATTTAAATAAGCATACTTCAAACAATCCAACCTGGCTAAAATTTAAATAAGAAAATCCCTCGACCACAAAATAAGAAACCTAGCTCAGGAAACAATGATACAATGGTAAAGAACGGGTTTGCAACTGCATGGGAAACACTAGTTTTTGGTTAAGTTGGTCTCGGGCACTAATTTTGGGTATTGGTACGCAAGGGTATCTGTTCAAATTCCATTGAATCAAATGCACAGATTTGTGGCCTTCTTGGACACAGATTTAAGTGTTATTAGCATATTTTTTTTTGGGTATAGTATGCAAGGGTATCTGTTCGAGTTCCATTGAATCAAATGCATGGATTTGTTATTAGAACGATTTTTTTAGTATTGTATAGAAAGCTGCAATTTTGTTTAAATATAATCCTTATCATGGTTAATTTAAACAAAATCTAACCTTTATCATTTCTTTTTAAATGAATATACCACCTCAAGGCCAGTTTTAAAAAGATTGTAAGGCAAGTTTTAAATATATTCCACCTTATTACACATATACCCTACTAATTTTAATTTTAAGTATTCAAAATTATATATTTCACTTGTGTTTTATAAATGTAAGTGTTTATAAATATATTTAAAATAAGAAAATAAAGATGAGTTAATTATAAGGGTTTTACTTTTAATGTATTTTTATTTTTTTAAAATTCAATTTAATAATAATAATAATCTAATTTTAAAGTTATGGTTAAGTCAAATACTAAATTAGTGTATGAGACTTCCTTATTTGTGAGACAAAAAATACTCTTCCTACAATTATTTGACTACTAAAATCTATAAAAATATACATACTCTACCCCTTTGTATAACCTTAAAAAAAACACATATAAATAATATATGAAAAAAATACATTTAGAAAAAAAAAATCAATTAACTTTAACTCTCAATCTTAGTCAACTGCACTAACATTGACTCTCAATCTTAGTCAACTGCACTAGAAGTGGGGAAATAAATATCCAATTGTGTATTTCTTTATTTGCTTTAATGCAACTAATGTCCCAAGTGCATTAGTGAACATAGTCTCACCTATCCTTCAATTTAGAAAAATAAGGCTTTACTAATATGAAACTTTTCCATACATGGTTTGGGATGGTTCGATGTATTTGTTTATATAAATTTTTAATTTATTAAAACAGACATTATAGTCAAACCAAACATGGTTACTAAAGTATGAGAAGTATACACATGAAAAAAGAGAAGAAAAAGAAAAAAATTGATGTATACTTCATTCCGGCTTCTTTGGAACTTCAACCGTACTTCCTCGCTGACAATGACAACGGCAATCAATAAGCACCCACCAGTGGTGCATTGATCACGATAATATATTTTCTGTTGTGAGAAGCATCAGATTCTCGGCGAGATTAAGGACACTCATATCGTCTTTTTATTCGGTACAAGGCAAAATTGCTTCCAGATCGAACTTTGTTAAATGTAGGAATCCATTTTGATTCAGAGAAATAAAATATTGCTTCATTGGACAAACTGTCATCCATTAAAATTTGTGTGTATTGAATATTCCTTTAAAAATGGTGTGATTTGAATATATCTGTAAGTTTTACCATGTTTAACCTTATTTTAGGTTAAGCATCTAATCATCAGATGACCAGGTATCTAATCTGTGAAAGCTTTGCAAGTCTCTCTTTCCCAAACTAAATTAGATTTGATTGTGAATTAGAAACATCCAATAAATATGCAGCAAAATTCACAATTAACTTTGGTGCATACCAATTAAATACCCAAAACTTACAATCGAACTAAAGATCGATGTCTCTCTTAGCACACATCATAACCTAAAAAACTTTAGCAATATCTTGAAAAGACCAAGATGTATATGTTATTAAGAGAAAGTTAGTCGGTATTTCAAGTTAAAATTTTGGTTCAAATTCCACACGTATTTACATTAGGGATTTATTTACGTCATTCGATTATATATACCACTGATGGAAGTTAAACGGAAATATAACCAATTTTTAAATTTTTAGTCAAATTCCACATCAATTCATTCTAGGGATTTGTTAATATCAGATTTGATGGTATATATGTTAATGGGACTAAGTTACTTAGTAGGAAAATATACATGGGAGAATTGCACTCTTCAAAACATTCTATTTCCTTGGAAAGTATGTATATATATATATATATATATATATATATATATATATATATATATATATATATATATAATTCAAAATCTATTATAAAGATTGGTTTGTAATCTATAAATAGTAGTTTATGGTCCATTAATTTTATCAACATAAATGTTTTTGAAAATATGGTCCATTAATTTTATCAACATAAATGTTTTGAAGAATTTAAATTTAATGTTTTTATATATCACGATAATTTTGCAATGCTAATTCATTATTATGAATGAATGGTTTTGTTTTTACTTTGATTTTATTTTTAATAATAAATTTATTTACTTGAAATGTCATTCAAATAAATAAATAGAACCCTCATTATGTCTAGTTTCAATCCTTGGTGTACTTTTGTAGCAATGATGAGGACAATGCTTAATGAACCAAGACACTATTAGAATATTGTAATTACTTTTATTAATAAAAAAGCTTTAAATGAGTTTGTGTTGCGAGTTTCCGGGTAATTTTTGGTTAGATTTTGTTTCTTATAGAAATTGCACTTAGATATGTTTTTTCACCTAGATCTTTATATAAGATTATTCTAGAGTATTCTCTTATATGTATTTATATCTTATTTGTGAAGCAATATAGTGTGAATTTCATGAGTGTATTCTCCTATATGTATTTATATCTCATTTGTGAAGCAATATAGTGTGAATTTCATGAGTTTTAGCAACAGTTCAAAGTGTTCTTCTTAGTCGATGAATGTTGCAACATTAAAGTTTTTTTTTTCAAAAATAATTTGAATTTTCAATGAATGATCTAGTAGATACTCATATAATGTCTTTGGAAAAATTACAATTTTGTCTATTAATTTAAAGGAAGGAAAAGGGTTTTGTCTTGTGTCAAAAATAAAAAAATAAGAAAATGGCTTCAAGCAACAGTAACCTTGCATAGACACAGATCCATGTTCTCACAGAAAAGAATTACGAAGTTTGGGAAATCAAAATTAGGACATTATTACATTCTCAGGATGTTTGGGATTTTGTAGTTCATGGGTATGTAGAACCAACTGACTAGGCAACCGAGCAAGCCTTGACAAATGCTTAGAAAGATCAGCTCAAAGAAAATAGGAAGAAGGGTGCAAAAACACTCTATCTCATCCAAAATGGCTTTGATGACATTATATTTCCCAATATCTCTACAACGAAATTCTCAAAGACAACTTGGGACATCTTAGAGACCAACTATCAAGGCATTACCAAGGTAAATATAGTCAAGTTGCAAACATTAAGAATAAATTTTGAGTATTTGAAGATGAAGGAATCGAGGTCAATAGACTAGTTCATGACCCAAATCATAAACACTGTAAACCAATTAAGAATGAATGGTGAAGAACTTCCATTTCAGAAAGTAGTAGAGAAGGTTCTTAGAAATTTTCCTAAGAATTTTGATGCAGTGGTTGTAGTCATTGAAGAGTCTAAGGACTTGACATAGATATAAGCAGATTAGTTGTTGGGATCTTTGCTATTCCATGAATCTAGAATAAATAGTATAACATCTATAGTTTCCATCCCCACAAATTATAATGTATAAATGTGATTTAGGTTGGTGAGCCAATATGTTTGGGGAGAAGAACCTAAATTGATTAATGTGGCCAAGGGACAAATTGTATATTATGCACATTCAGATAATTAATAAAATAATAATCGTTGGCTACGATATGAGAGGGATGGTAATGATGGGGGGATATGTTTCCACGAGAGAGGGGGATAAAGGGGGGTCCAAAGGGAAACCCATGTCATTTCCTTGAGTTCATATGCCATTACCAAATAATCCTCCCTTTGACTTCTTAGACACTCAATCGTTGAATTCATGTAAGAGGGTGGGTGTGAGAAGTCACATTTCCTTAGTTATTGAGAGCATGGATTTAAAGTACAATCACCTTGGGAAGAGTGAGAGTCAAGCAAGCAAGGGAGAAGAAGGAAATTTGTATGGAAAAAGAGGGGAATTTTTACATGTTTTTTTTAGGCAACAAGAAAAGAGTCAAGAGCGTTGGGAAGAGAACCAACCATTTTGTGCTTGAGGGAAACCATTGTTTGATTGTGTTTATGCTAGAAATGTGGTCTGTGTACCTGTAAAAATAGGTTGTGTGTCTGTGGAGCGTTTCCTATTGAGGAAATGGCTTAAGATCCTTGTGATGGATGTTGTGAACACTCCTAGAGAAGCTGAGAGTTCCTAGATTCCCCAACAGATAGATTCCTAGACAACCTGTGTTGGAATCCATTATAAAAGAATGGTACGACATGAGGGATTTCTTGCAATGAAGGGGCTACATTCCTTGGGTTGTGCAGGTTGTGGGGAAGAGAGTTGGTGGATTGCAACTATTGTTGGACTAGAACCTAGGTTTTGGGCTCTTGAATGTAGAGAGTGGACAAGCAAGATGACCATATATTCTTTTGGACTCATAGCCTTAGATCAGGGGTGGATTGTTGTTGATAGAAAATAAGTATCAATCCTATGGTTGAGAGGAACATAGATAGTTGGTTATTTTATAAACAAATAAGTTGTATGTTATGTTTATGATGTTAATTCCACTGTGTATTTTTTTTATTGAATGTTGTGTGCTTGTTTTTTTGTTGGAACAATTGCATTCATGGGTTTATATTACATTGTTAGATGCATGTTAAATTATGGGCTTGTTTCCCCTTGGTTATTTTATATGTATGAGGTGCTTTAAATTGTGTGTTAGTAGAAGGGTATGTTACAATCAGGAATGATGATTCATCTTCGGAAGATGCATTCAAATCTCAGGTTTCTATCTCAAGAGGCATAGGAAGATTAAGGTCAAGAGGCAAGGGAAGGAACACCAGAAGCAGTGACCAAAGATATAGTAAGGAAGATTCAGAACAAGAAAGGAGACCATATCAAGACCCTCATAACTTAAGGGAGAGAAGCAACAGAAGCTCACAACTAAATCAAAGGCTATGACAAATCCAAAGTTAGGTGTTTTTACTATAATAAGTTACGTCATTATGTAGATGAATGTAGGAAGAAGAAGGATGACCTTAATAAGTAGGATGAAAACTATTCTAACACCTCTAAGAACTATGAAGACATTTTATTCCTTACTTTTAATGCTTCCCAAGAGGCTTATAATGATATTTGGCTTATAGATAGTGGATGTAGAAATCATATAAAAAGAAATAGAATCCTAATTGCAAACCTAGATGATTCGATAAGGACTAAATTTAAATTGGGGACATACGATATTGTAAATGTTATGGGAAAAGGAATGGTCAACATTTGACCAAACAAGTCCTAAAAAAGTACATGTTAGAGATGTGTACTATGCCCCAGGTTTGATCCGGATTATTTTCGGCACGAAATGAGAGCGGAGATATAATAAAGAAATGCACAGAGATATCGTGTATATCCAGTAATATAACAGAAATATATCAGAGATGTAACCATAAACACAGAGATACAGTAATACACGATTTCTATTAATGAAATAAATGTACAGAGACTGTAAAAATACAGA
>SNQJ01S0032634.1:70765-82477 GCA_010110895.2 Picea sitchensis
TGAAGCGCCAAAAGTCATGTGGGCCCCGTTTGGGTAAGTTGGTGCATCAACTTCCCGGGGTCGTAACTTTTGCATACGATCTCCGTTTTAGGCGTATGATAGCTCGTTGGAAAGGTATCGTCGAGGAGATTCATTTTGGGGGCCCAACTATGCCTTCGGCTATCATTGAGAACCTCGATCTCGAAAAAGCTTCATTTAGGCCCTCAAAATGGCCCCGGAAGTGAAAACCTGCTAAAAATAGTAAATTGCCAAAATGGCCAGAAAACTGTTTTGAGCCATTTGGAAAAGGTGGGTGGCCCCCGATATCCACCTGGATCAAGGTTTGAAACATAACCTCATTAGTGTTGGCCAACTTACCCAAAAAGGGTAGGGAAATGAATTTTTTATATACAAAAAACCTCCTAGTAAGATGTTGATTGCTACGGTGAAGATGACAAAGAACATAATGTATCATATTGCCATGAATTATGGTACATTGGATGCCTCGTTTGCCCAAAAGGAAACATGTTTGGATGAATTTTGGTTTTGGTATTTCATATTTGGTCATCTACATTTTGGTGACCTAAAATTATTGCAACAAAAAAAAATGGTTAAAGGTTTTCCTCCCATTCAAGAGTCATCTAGTTCATGTGAGTGCTACAATCTGGAAAAGCAACATAAGGACAATTTCCCCATAGGAGTGTCTTATAAAGAAAAGACACCCTTTTGGTTCATACATATCCATGTGGCCCAATATAAACCCAGTCACTAGGAGGAAGTTACTATTTCCTAACCTTCATAGATGATTGAAACAAAAATACTTGGGTGTACTTTCTTTCAAAGAAATCTAAAACTTTTGACAAGTTCAGAGAATTCAAGGCATTAGTGGAGAAGCAAGTGGCCATCAAATTAAAATGTTAAGATCAAATAGAGGAGGTTAATATGATTCAAATGGTTTTCATGTTTTCTGCAAGCAACATGGAATCAAAAGACAATTTACAAAAAAGTATACACCTCAACAAAATGGTGCAGAAAGGAAAAACATAACCATTATGAATATGGAAAGAAGCACATTGAAAGAAAAACATTTGGCAAATGATTTTTTGGGGAGAAGTAGTAGCTTGCTTTGTTTATGTTTTGAAAATATCTCCCATTAAAAGTGTGAAGAAGAAAATACTACAAGAAGAAAGGACAAGTATGAGTTGCAGTGTAGCACACTTCAGAGTATTTGGTTGTGTGGCATATGCTCATGTGTTTAAAGATTTGAGAAGAAAGTTAGATGAAAAAAGTGAAAAGTGCATTTTTCTTGGGTACAAAGATTAGTCCAAGGCATATAAATTGTATAATCCAGATACAAAGAAGGTGATAGTCAACAAGGATGTTGAATTCAGAGAAGATGAAGCATGAGATGGGAGCACAAACAAGACTATAATTGTTGAAGCAACAATACCTCAAGAAGAATATGAATCAGAGGAGCAGATTGCACAAGGTGAACATTAAGGTTCACAATCCCAATCATCAGCTAGAGGTATTATAACGAGAACTCTGAGAAATTATGTTCAAGGTGAGTCTTCTAGCTCCCAATAGCCTTGTCTAATCCGACTTCTTGATAAAGTAGTGAATCTGACCCTACAATTGCTTCCCTAAGGTATAGAAAGATTAGAATTTTGAGATAATCTATGAAGATCTAGATGTGCATTCAAATTTTGCATTATTTACTTGTCAACCCAGATATTTTGAAGAAACAATCAAAGAAGAAAATTGGGTCAAAGTAATGGATGAAGAAATGGATTCCATAGATAAGAATAAGGCATTGGATCTCGTAGAATTACCATAAGGGAAAGATTGTGTTGGTGTAAAATGGGTTTACAAAACCAAGTTTAATGAGAAAGGGGAAGTTGAAAAGTACAAGTCTAGATTAGTACCAAAATGTTTTGCACAATAGCATGGAGTTGATTATGGTGAGACCTTTGCACTAGTCACAGGGTTAGATACAATTAGTGTTGTCTTAGCCATAGAAACTCAAAATGGGTGGAAATTTTATCAAATGAATGTAAAGTCAACATTCTTAAATTGTATTTTAGAAGAATAAGTCTATGTAGAGCAACCATCGAGATATGTGATAAAAGAACATAAAGATCAAGTGTACATATTGTTAACACATATCCTCGTTCTTCTGCCTTAGCTCCTGCATGTTGACGCCCGTGTATTCTCAGTCGTCATTTTGTCACCACAACCTCCCGCCTGGTCACCAACCAGTCAGATTTCATGCCATTTGCACCAGATCCTCGTTAGCATCCAACACAGATCCAGATGGCCAAGAGCAGTGTAAGGCCATCACGTTTCCAGGTGTCGAGTTGACTCAGGCCTATCCAGACTCTGAGAAAGACAGTTAATGAAGTTGGGGAGTGGTGGTTGAACATCGTTTCCCCCATAAATGTAAAGCTCAAAAGGACTGTTCACAAGTCAGCTCGTCTGCAGGTCCCTCTCGAAACCTGAAAATCAGCAGGAGTCGTCTAATTTAGAGTGTGGCACCAGATCCAAGGATTCGCGGTTTCGCAAATCAGAGGTTTTAGCATGGAGTCATTTTGATATTTTGTAATGGTCGATGGTTGAGTTAAGCTCCGGCATTGTAAATCTTTGATGAAAGCTCTGGTTGTCTGTTATGTAATAGGATTTGAGATTTCCTGTTTAATATAAGTCAACTTCTTTCCATCTCTCTGTAAAAGTTGTGTTAGAACACTCGGGCATGGAGAATCTAGTCGAGGGTCGTATGTTGTTGTTATGAAGGTTTGATTTCAGCAGTATTGTGACCAATTTTAATTAGTTCATTTTGTTATCTTTTTCCCTCTCACACTAAAGAGCTCGGGCATGGATGATCCAGTCAAGTTGTTGTAGCTGCATTGTGATGTATGTTTGATCATTGTGTTGTTATGACTATGTTTCTTAAATATACTTCATTGTCTGAAACTTTGAATCCAAGACTATCTTGTGTTTGAGTTTTTCCTCCTTAGGCTGCTGGAAGACCTGATGTCCATAACAGACCTTTACATTCTCCTCACCAAGTCTTCCTTCTATTCACCTTTAATCCAACTTACTGACTGAAGTTGATCAAGGCCTCACTTGCCTGTGCATACCTGTCCATTTTTCTGAGTTAAAGCGATATCATCTTGAGTCTCCTTTCCATTTGACCTCTTTAAAATTATTTGTGACATACAAATTGATGGGTACTGGGTTTACTCTCTCTGCAATCGAAGAGTGACTTCTAGTGCTAACATTTTTGGCACCGTTGTTGGGGACGAAAGTGAAGATATCTTCCCTGGGAGAATGACAAAGAGCTTCTGATTCTGAAGGTCCATCAGATATCATAACCATTGAAGATTCCATCTTGCACCTAGTGAGTCCACCATCAAAGACTCCATTGGGGAGGATCCTGTTAACAAAAAAATGACCATACCGAAGGGAAAGACCAGGTATCAGTCTATGAGTTTTCTTCATGAAGTCATTTTTTTCTTTATCAGCTCATTTCTTTCTTTCCCTTCACATATAAAGAGGATTATCCTCTGCTTTGTATATTCAGATGAAAATAATCCTTCCTTCATTCATCCATCCTTGGAAGAAGAAGACATGCCATCTTATTGTGTTGTAGATGTTGATCTTGTGTCTTCACCTCAGCCTATTCATAAAAGTGAGATATGTATTGCATCTCCTCTCGAAATTGATCACCCTTGTAGCCTTGAGGAGGTTGAAAATAATTCACAGTCTTCTCAAATCTCGTTACCCTCCATTATTCCTGCTGAGCCTTGCCATCAACTCGTTAATCCTCATGATCAACCCACTAGTTTTCAAATTAAAATCAGAAATAAATTGTTTAAACCTTTGAGGTTTCCATATCACCTTAACCCTTATCCTCTTGATTCCTTTGAGTATCTTCCTCGATTTTCTGGGGAGGATCATGTTACAGCCGAGAGGCACATGGGGGCCTTTGAGAACTTTATTGATCATTTTGAGATCGTTCATGGTGATGTTACCATGAGGTTGTTCTCACATTCCCTATTTGGAGATGTTGCTGTGTGGTTTAGATGTTTGGAGGCCGGTTCTATTGGTTCCTGGACCGAGCTATGCCATAATTTTTTAAAGTGTTGGGGTGAGAAAAAATCCCTTGATCAATACTGGTTTGAGTTTAATGCCTTGAAGAGAGGGGAAGAGGAAGCCTTGGCTATCTTCAATAGGAGGTTTTACAATATTTATCATAGTATGCTTGTGGAGATCAGACCCACAGAGACTGTTGCCATGGTGTACTATGTCATGGCTCAACATCCAAAGCTTGTCCTTCTCCTGAGAGAAAGGTAATCTTCATCGTTAAGACATTTGTTTGAAGATGTTGTAGAGGTCGAAGAGAACATTAGGGCTAGCAAGTGGGTTCATAGGCAGACATATCTCGAAAATTTGCATGTACATGAGCAAGAAGACTGTCAATCTGTTTCAGATTCTGAGCAAGAAGATAGTGAATATGAATCAGATCTGGAACAACAACAAGGAAGTAGGTATGATCCACAGTTGGAATCAGTTTCTTCAACATTTGCATATTTTTCTATGGGAAGGAATGCATATCAATCTTATGATCAGTTTCCAGAACATTTTGAGCATGTAGGAGTGGTTGATTGCATAGATAATTGTATGTTCTTGGCTGATCATAGTTATGATGTTCTAAATCTTGTTGCACCTTTATCCTATGACAATTCTTATGAAGAAGAGACGACAACTATTGATGATCAAGAGTTGGTTTCAAAAGAACAAGGAGGGCATTTATTTGCAAACAGAGAGAATTTTACAGAGTAGCCTGGTCTTCTAAAGCAGCCAGGATTTTGTCGCATAATTCATGATCCTTTGGCCATATACATGGAGTCATACATTTCATATTTTCTGAAATTTTCAAATTGCATTACTTCACCAATACTCATAGGCGAGTATGGTGTTATGAAAGGTTTCCAAGACCACACTACAGAGCCTTTTCCTTTATTAATTAAGGAAAAGCATCGGGTGGAAATCAATTATCCTAGACTCGCAAAAAACACAGAGCAACATGTAAAGGAAGATCTTAGTGGACAGTTTATCTCCTATCCAGAACCTATAATTGAGTAGGTATCACCTGGTATCAGCCAACCTACATCAATTCTCCACCCACCTGTGCACTCTGAGAACATCACGCGACGGGTGAGCTGCAATAAAGGACAGGAGTTAATTTCTTACTAGTTGAGCTCCCCTGATTATAAATTTTGTGACCCTGTGGGATCAGTGGTGATTTTAAGAACACCCCCTAAATTTATATGTATAATAATTGGGCGAAACCCCATGATACATAGGAAAAATTGAAGGCTATTTTATCAATAATATAATATGTATATATAATTTTTTGGCGAATCTTCTAGTCGATTATATAATCTTGTAAAATCTTGGCGAATCTTTCACTGAATTATAAAATCTTGTAAAAACTTGGCGAATCTTTCACTGAATTATGAAATCTTGTAAAATATTGGTGAATCTTTCACTTAATTATTAAACCTTTAAAGTCTTGGTCAATTTTGTGTAAAGAAGTGTTCTTCCTTGTCCCGTATGTTGGCCTAGTTAATATATCATAGAATTCATATGCCATATGATGGATGATATAATAGAAGGTGTTCTAGCATAACCCGGAAATTTGCAGCTTGTGTGTAAAGATCCACGGGATCCACTTTTACATCTTTTGCTGGTATGAGAGTCTAGAGATATGCCAAAGTGTAATAAACCACTTATGAAATATAAAAATGCAATTTCCAACGTGTATATAAATCAAAAGATAGTCATGCAACAACCAAATGTAAGCATTGTTTCTATTGTATATTTAAACTATCAGTGAATTCCATATGACATGGTTTTTTTTTTCCATTTCTGTGCATTAACATAATTCCTTTCTTCCTTTCTCCCTTCCCTCTTTCTTCTTGGCTTGGAAACTATCAATATTACTAATTTATACTCCTGAAAACTAATTTCAATATATTTAAGTGCATAAATTTCAAGATATTACAAATATCATAAACCAATGAATAAGGAATAGATTGTTTCAAAAGGGTGCAAAAGTTGGCCTTCATTGTGTGTGCTAAATGGTTTCTAAGACACTTCAGATCAAAAACATTGAATAGAAAGCATTGACATTTTCCAACTTCAAAATGTAGCATGCAATAAAGAAAGGAAATGTTTATTTAGGCAAAGTGCAACCTCAATGCTTTCATCCTCAATTTGATTAATCAAATACCACTTAATACACCATACACAAGGGTAATATGTTGAAGGAACCTCAATCTGAGACAGGGGTTGTGATAATGTTTAGCATAACTGAATCCAATCATCAACTCACTGTTTAGGAGGTAAACAAGTTGAAGGTTTCAACTCACTATTGGTAGTTGACCATGATCCAAGGTTTTTTCAACGTTAGGACTGATCATGTTTAGCTTACTATGATTGGCCATGTTCATCTTGCTAATAGTGAGTTGAATCATCTGAGCAGAAGTGGTGCATGCAACATGCCAACAAATTATGTAGGTGGAAGCTTTGTCAAGTAGGCTAGATTTATTGCAAGAGGAGTGTAAAAGTGTTTGGAAGAGCTTGGAGCACCTATGGGAAGAATGCCTAGCCAAGAATGCTATATTATGTTATCAGCACAGGAGTAGACGAGTGTTGGTTGAAGGTTATAAGATCCAAACGCCTAGTGTGCATGGTTGTCATAACTTACATTGCATACTGACAACAACTCTTTATAGGTGTTGGAGGGTATTATTATATTGTTGTTGGCTTGAATTTGAACTGAAATAAGGCAATGAATCCCCTCAATAAATAATTGTTTATTTACTTGTTTTCCTTTGTGTGAGAAAGGAGGGATGACTGCATTTTGTTTGTGCATAAGAGAATAGAGCTCTAACTAAATTAATGACAACCAAATGAAGCAATATGTAAAAGTTTAGTCTTGCAAGCAGCTACATCACATTCTCTTGTATATTGAATGCCTACTCATCCCATTGTTTTCTCCATTGAACTTGGAGGGTTATCACTTCAATTTTACTTTGCTACTAGATTAAAACAAGTAGCCATCGAATGTATTCTCTGTTGATGTTGCTAGGAACTTCCTCACTTGTAAAATTGAAGGTTAATAATACACCGGTTCATTCGTGAAGCAGGGTGTTACTATTTAACTGAAATAAAATTTAGATGACACTAGAGTCTCAACAAGATATATTGTCATGGCATAGAATCATATTGGCATTATCTTCAAATATGTTGGCATTTCGGTTTAACCATATTCTCCAAGCTATAATCAATGGAAGTGCTCTTATATTTTTTACAACTGGGTTGTTGCACCATTTATTAAACTGTTCTTCTAATGTATTTCCACCCCAAACTGGCCCCCTTATGCCTGTATTGAATTCCACTTCTTTCCAAACCTGACTAGTGAATGTACAGAACATCAAAAGTTAAGAAATATGTTCTTCATTAGCCTTGCAAAGTGTACACCAATTGGGCCCTTGTTTGCCTCTGTTTTGCAAGTTATTCCAAGTAAGAACTTTTTTTCAAGTGCCAGACACATAGATATGTGTGCTTTAAGTGAACACTTAAACTTCTAAATGATTTTCCACCAAAAAACAGGTTTTCCTATACCCCATCAATAGCACTCAAAGCATGATATCCCACTTTTGGAGTATAAATCCCTCTGACATGATTTTTTGACCACATAAGCTCATCCTCATCATCTTTGATTCTCAAATGACTTAAACTAAGGATAGAAATACAAGCTTCCCATTCTTCTACTTCTCTACCAACCAGATCAATCATAGCGACTAACTTCCATTCTTGTCTCCATATAGTAGTTAACTTTGTATAGATTACTTGATTAAGCAAGAAATTTTTCCATGAAGAGAATTAATCATATCATGTGATAGCTTGAATCCTTCTGCACTGCCAACCCAAGGATCTGCACCCATTCGCAATCTCCTCTTATTCCCAATCTCCCATACAGGACATTTCCCAATCTCATTAGAGAGCTTATCTAAATGGATGTGCTCATTTAACCATAGACAATACAGCAATATTGTCACCCAACCATAGGCCGAAGCCACCCTCGAGCACCTTAACCTTGACAGAGAATCATTCTGGAAGCAAACCCTAGGCTAAATAGCCAAATAAGATAGCACACCTCTCTCCAGGGATAGCGCACCAAGCAAGAATAACCAGAAGAGCCCAAGCAAAAAGTCCAAACCATAACCAAGAGAGAATCCCAACCAAAATCGAAATACCCATTGGCTCAATTTGAAGTACTAACAACAAAAACATTATCTTGCATCTTGAAAAGCACTTACAAAAATAAACAACTCTATGCACAACACGCCTATTTTGAATTGGAGTCAAGATAGCATATTCACTACTCTGAAATGTACTTTTCCTTTTCATAATTCTCCTTTTGCTGCTTGCCAGGAGCGATGATCTTGAAGTGTTCTGAAAATGATTGACCAGGGCACAGAGGTATCCATTTGAGACAATTTGTGGAAGAAGTTCCCTATCCAAGTGCTAGATATAAAATATGGACATCTTAGACTTCATACTATGAAGTTGTCTCAATTTGTATTGATTACATTCTAACCCAATGAATACATAATTATTCTCCAAATGCCCTCAGTACCTGATCTAACTTCAGCAATGGAAGCACCTTCTATCTCTAGTTTTTGTAGGATTAGTACTCCTCCCCCGTGTTTCATGACAAGGATCCTCTACTATCATATAAAATTGTTTTGCACAGTAACAAACTACTGAATATTTCCCTTTTCCAGGCAAATTTTCATCACCAAAATAAATCTTTGCATGCCTAATCTTTGCATGTAATACAAGATCTGCAGCCACAATCTCATCAGAACCAGAGGAACTAGAAGTAGAAACATCCTTAGACAAAGCAGTTCTTCCCCCAGAAGGAACTGCAACCACTTCAAAGGAGCTATCTGCATTCTGAAGTGAATAAGGGGCAATATTTTTAACAGATGAGTCTTCAGAATCTCTTTCTGTGTCCTCATCTTTCTCTTTGTGTTTCTCCTCCAATTGATCATCAGATATATGAGCCTGGTATTGTTTAGAGGTGAGAGCATATGCTATCAGGCTTGTAGGCTCATCCTCATAAACAACAATGACGGCATTGTCAATGCCAGTTGGTAAGAGTAACTTTGCTCCACCCTGATCAAGCAGCTTAACAACTGATGACACAAATACTGGCCTATAATCACTAACTAACTCAAAAATTCCTAAAGGTTCCTGAGAAGTGTTACTGAAAATCATATCCAAGTATGAAAAGGGTTCTCGGATCAAGCTTTTTTGAAAATCAAGATAATTTGAATAATAAAATGTTCTAACTATCGATAAAGGCATGTTTTCATCCAGTAAGTCTGACACATCAATATCTTGTGTGTTAGAACTAGAATCATTAATTGCAGTCCTTACCATAGATGGAACCAGACTTGGCTTGATAGAATCAGAAACCGTCTTCAAAGGCAGTTCAGAACATACCCCAGAATTGTCAACACTTGGAATTAACAACTCCTTGCCCTAGTGATGTCACATGAGCAACCTGGCCTTCCAATGAAGGATAACCAGTCCATGCAACATCCAATGTATCAGAAAGATTGGACACATTATAATATTGTCCCTCTAGCACTCTCCTACGAACTCCCAAATCTTTCTCCGAAGTATCCAACATGTCCCCCGTACCAACTCTACCAACTGATCTATCTTCTGAATTATTGTTATTAGTAGAGTACTTGCCACTAACATCCTGGTGTATCCTATCCTACCTGGCTAGACTCAAATCGTTGAGAGGCTCATCTCCATTCATTGACATCTGATCTGGTTTCATGGCCTCTGAATTCACTATCAATTCCACAGGTATGTTAGCCACTTTGGCTACCTCTGTTAATTGATCAACCAAATTGGAATCCTGCAAAATGCTAGGAATGCTAGGAGACTACACAAGTGCACCAGTAATTACTCTCTGACTAACAATTGGAACCTCTTTATCACCAAGACTGATGTTATTCACTGTACAACCATAACTATGTACCTCTGAAATTTTGGCACCTTTGATGTTGCTATCATGATTATGTGCCACATGAATCAACCCTTGTTTCTCAGGATTGATGTTCTCCTGCAAAGAACCATTAAGATCTTCTGGTAAACTAAAGTTTGAACTGACCAAAGACCTTTTCATTTTAAGAGATGAATGCAAATAACAAAGACATTTATCCCATATATATGATTCAAATATAAGTTTCTGCCTTAAGCAATTAAGCTCTAAAATATCAGCAGTTGGTTGACCAGGTTGCCAGTCTTTAGTGATAGCCATTTGCAATGATTCGTCAAATTCATCTCTCTCTTTCTGTAACATCCCTTCAACTTCTGCGATTTTTGTTGACTCTAGGACAATTGCAGAAGGATAATGCCCAACACTTGAAATTTTCTCTCTGACTCAATGAATCAAATCCAAAACCTCCGAAAAGAACTCCTCCCCATTTTGTGTAACCTCTATTGCTTCCTTCCTAAGCCAGTCTTGTTGATTTGGGTTATTGAATTCTAGTTTAGCAGGTGGCAAATGAACACCTAGAATATTGATGGAAGAATAATGGAAGCATGCCACCAAACTACCAAGCCTATAAAAATGAAGACAGTCTCTATGTAAGGAATGGCCAGAACTTGCTACTCTTCATCAACCTCTTCAAACACCAAGGGCTCTTCAATCAACTTTGAAGGATCCTTACCCCTACTTTTGGTTAAAACCTTGGAAATTTCCCCAATGACTTTGTCTTCAACCTGGGGATTGTGAATTATCAACCAGAAAAAACAACTCATGGCCACGAATGAAGTATGTCTGCCAGAAAGAATGAAATTCACAACTATGTTTTGTAGGAATGTATCTGAATAGGCCTTTCCATCCTAATCCTTCTTCCTCATAAACCTTGATAACAAATCATCATGTGGTTGTTTTTGAGAAATTTTTACTTGATCTCCTCCTATGGATCCTTGGGACTAAATAGAAAAGTCGAGTCTTATCAGTGTAATAATTGTATTAATCTCAGACAAGTATTTTTTAACCTTGGCAACGCTTTGATGAAGATCAACATCCATGCCACAATCCATAACTTTACTAATCCTCCATATCACTTGAGGAAAAACAAAATGTTGCAGAGTAGCCTCAATGGCATTGTCAAATGCAGTGGAAAAAGGATTAAGAGGAAGACCTAAGGACAATGTCTCTAGATCCTTGCCAAATGCCAAACCACATATATTATCAAATGTAAGTCTAAGAAAAATATCACGCAAATCAACAACTCTATGTAGTTCTTCAACCTTTGCCAGGATAAGCCATAATTGGCCTAGATTGGAGCAGAAAGTGGGCTCTGCATCAAGGTAAATCCTCAAAAAGAATTGGCATAAAAGAAAAAGTGCTACACTATCAATTTTTCTGAAATGAAATCAGCATGTAAAGGGAAACATATGCATACAGAGGCATTGCAATAGCCTGGAAATAAGGATAACATACATGGACAAGTGTTGAAGCTCAATTTAAAGAAACATAAGGTGCCAAGTAGTGTTTCGTGAGAGATATATGAAGATGACAAGATTCTAAATTTTGCTTCAGTCAAAAGGAACAAATCACATCAAGAT
>SNQJ01S0032634.1:89830-120301 GCA_010110895.2 Picea sitchensis
GACTTCTAGTGCTAACACATATTGAATAAATCTCTCTATGGGATTAAGAGAGATCCAAGAGCTTGGTATAGTAGGATTGATTCATATTTGATCAATAATGGGTTCAACAAAAAAAGTAGTGAGCCCACATTGTATACAAAGGAGAATAAGCAAGGTCAAATCTTGATTGTTTTTTTATATGTTAATGATATGATCTTCACAGGAAAAATATTAGTAGACAAATTTAAAAATCAACCATGAAAAAAGAATTTGAAATCATTGATTTGGGGTTAATGAGATATTTCCTTGGTATTGAATTCATCCAATCAGATTCAAGATTTTTTTTGTTTCAAACAAATTATGCCATGGATGTGTTGAAGAGGTTTAGGATGATGGATTGTAAAACAACATCAACTCCAATTGTAATAGGGACAGATCTTAGCGACGAGGATAAGGGATCTAGTGTACATCCAACTCTGTTCAAGAGATTGGTTGGAAGTCTCATGTATCTCACTGCCACTAGGCGAGACATTATGTATGCTATCAATTTGATTTCCAGGTTCAAGGAGTCTCCAAAAGACTCACATTGGCAAGTTGGAAAAATAATTCTAAGATATATTGTTGGAATAATAGGATATGGTATATTGTATTCCAACACTAGTAATGATTCCTCGGTTGGATATACTAACAGTGATTTTGCAGATAGTATGGATGATAGGAAGAGTACTTAAGCATATGTATTCCATCTCGGTTTAGGTATGGTTTTATGGGCATCCAAGAACATCCCATTGTCACAATCTCATCAGTAGAAGTTGAGTATGTAACAACAATATCAGTAGCTTGTCAAGAAATTTGGTTGCATAGAGTATTGGGTGATTTTAAATGAGGACAAGGACCAACTCCATTATATTGTGACAACAACTCATCAATATCTCTATCAAAGAACCATGTCTTTCACCAAAAAACAAGCAAATCGATACTAGATATCATTTCATTAGAGAACTTGTAAACAATGGTGAAATCTACTTGGAATTTTGTAAATCAAAAGACCGATTGGTTGGTATAACAACAAAGCCATTAGCAAGAGACGTGTTTGAGTTTCATAGACAGAACTTAGGTGTTGTAAATGATGAAGTACTTAGTGGCAATAAGTAAGGGGGAGCGTTAGAATATTGTAATTCTTTCCACTAATAAAAAAGATCTAGATGAGTCGCGTTACATGTCTCGAGGTTGATTTTTAATTAGAACTAGTTTCTTCTAGACATTGCACCTAGATAGATCTTCTCACCTAGATCTTTCCAGAAGACTATTCTAGAGTATTCTCCTATATGTATATGTATCTCATTTGTGAACCAATGCAGTGTGAAGTTCATGAGTTGTAGCAATATTTCAAGGTGTTCTTCTCACTTCTGTTAGTTGATGAATGTTGTAGCATTCATAATAAATCTCTCTCTCCTTCCATTAAACACTAAAGATGTTTACAACAATCAATTCAGTGAATAATCAGTGAATAATCAGTTATAAATATGTTATTCTAATTGGATATTGAGTGTGTAAAACTCAACACTTTATTAATAACCATTATTCTTTAGTCAAAACATGCATCCTTGTAAATTTGAGTCAACGATTAACTTTGTTGTTATACCCCAATCACGAATCCAAGCATATGGCCATTTGCAAGCAATGAACACATAGTTCAAAGGAAAATTGTTTAGGTATAAGTAACCCACAACACACATGTTGAGAATTATATGGTTGTACCATCCTATTTCACAATGTTTCAAACAAATATGGCACACAAGTGATCTAATTAAAGAGATTTGATGACATCCAACAATGGATCCAATTAGTAGTAACATTGTGGCTGTTGATACAGAGTTCTGGCAATAGACAATTCTGACAATGAAATTTTTGTGTTATGATTATTACGCTCATAGGCGTCCCTATATTGGAACGAGGGGCTAGATTTATAATTCTATTAATGAGAAATGTTTAATCAATTGACTAGATGCATTAATGATGAATATTCTTCATTGTCTCCTTCAAATCTATGGTCTGGCTTAAAGTTCACGTTGTTTATAATTGTTTTTTCCTTTATTGTTTCATTTTGCCTTTATAGTTTTAAATATTTCTAATCGTGGCCAAGTGCCTGGGCAATTCCATTTTGCACAACCTCCGTGAGAGTTGTTTCTAATCATGTCCAAATTGTACGGTTTGTTTCTATTTCCTAGATAAGCAATGATTATCGACCTCGGTGGCATGCAAACAATCTCGCTTCGGTTTCTATTTCTATTCCTCCCATTTCTTCCAATATAACTTATTTTTCTTCATTCTCTACCCATGCCCCTCACTCTTGCATGGAGATTAGCATGGCAACTTAACTACACAAATTAACATAATTTACAACCATTGTCAACCTCAATCTATTTTTCATATATGGTTTACAAATACATTGTAAATGAAAAAGGAAGGTATAGAAAGACAAACCAAGTGTTATATAATAATTGAAAACTTTTTAAATGATCATCAAAAGAAACTTTCAAAATTCTCTAAAATAAATGAAAATGGTTGAATTCTAAATTGCATTTTAGAAATAACAAATTTAAATTTAAATAATTAAATTTAAATTCACTTAACCGAGTAAATATTATATGCGAATCCAGTTTTTATATATGTTTGAATTAGTTCGATATACTAGTGAAACTTAACTTTATCAATGTTATCCAAAAAAATGACCAAATATTCATTTAAAATCAAATTCGCTCTCGTCACTTTTCCAAGGGAAATTCTCACACGTAACTTTTTAACGTATGTAAATGAATTTGAGCTCATGACGTGGTTTTGATTCGAACAGCGACTATACAATTCGCTTTACTGTCAAAAAGCCATTGGCCCCATAGTTGTATGTCGTTACGGTAAAGTAGCTTTTTTAAGAAAATTAGTAAAAACGTCATTTTCAAAACAAAATGGTTTTGATAATTTTTAAAATATTATAATTTTATTTTATGAATGGTTATGATGCATTTTGGCATGAAGTGATTGTGTCGAGCAATTAGTCACATTAGAATTGAATCAAGAGATTGATTTTTCTTTTTTCATATCGGATGGTAATAAAATTATTATTTCATATCGGATGGTAATAAAATTATTAGAGATATGAATTTATATATCTCTTGCTTTCTAGGTTGAAATCATGGATGATTTTAAGGATGAAAAATTATTTTAAAATGTAGAAACCTTGGTGAATCTTACTAATCCTTCATATGTCAACTATAAATGTTTGGCGATATTTTTGTAAAAATATTCAAATTTCGAAGTATTTTATATAGTTTTTATCAACTTTTGGTGATTTTTAAGGTAAAATAATTTTATTCTATAGAATTTGGGCGAATCATTTTTAAAATAGCGAATCTCATTTTTGGAAAAACCATGGAAAATTAGCCCATGAGCGAAATTTAGCCCCTAAAATCATCCCTGGTTGAAATTCAAATTTAATCTTTGCGTATGATAATTAGGTTTAGTTAAGATTTTATTATGTTAACTCCAAACCCACCCACGACATCCAATCTCTATATTATTTATTATGTTCATGATCTTTTACATGATAAATGTAACAACAAATGAATCTCAATAATGCCTTATTTCTTTTGAAGGTAATGTGTCATCCCTTTCCATTTTTCACTTTCACATTTAATTTTTTTTTATATGATTTGATTATGAAGTTGTTAAAAGTGATTAAAGATGTGATTTAATTGTTTTACTTTTTGGAGGACAAGCTTTTATTTTAATCATGATTTTATAATAAAGATAACAAAAATTCTTCTTACTTAGTTTTATGTGTTCAATTTCTTCAACATTTTCACTTCATTTAATAAAAATAATAAAAATTAAATCTACAAATTTACAAAAAAATTTAATAAAAAAAATTATTTAATAAAATTATATGTAAATTATATAATCTAAATATAATAAAAGTTTTCAAAATAGTTAAAATATCAAAAAAAAAATTACAAATTCAATCAATTTAATAGTGATATGGAATGACAAGTAATAAACACCCAACTATAAATCATTAAAATCTTTACATGCCAAGATGTACACCATTTGATTTAAAGTCAATTTAAATCCAATTACTCTACATGTCCACGTATGCACCATTTGATCTAAAATATATTTAAATCCAATTGTTTTGCACGCCGGGCTGTGCACCATTTGATATAAAGTAACTGTGCACCATTTGATATAAAGTAACTTTAGATCTAGTAATACAAACCTTGAAATGCGGAGCATTTAGTACATTAAATTATTTTCTTATCGTCCCCCTATATGCAAAGCATTTAGTACTTTGCATTCTTATTTCTCGGTAATCTTTTAAGGAAAACACTAGTCGTTTAAGGAACGCTACACATTAGCAATAGAATTAGCATGAAAAATACTCGAAGTAAAATTATCACTATAAGTCTATAAGTCTGAAGTCTTTCAATGCTTGAAGCTGTTCACCGCCACCTGTGTTCTGCAGCGTCGAGCGTTTATCTGCTCTGAACCGCTCCAGGACGAGTAGTGCAAAATTTGGAGAAGAAATTAAACTTGTCAAGGAATCGCTTTATATGGTCGGACATTCCACGCTGTTCATTCCTACAATTTGATTTACTAGAGAACCCTTATATGTGGATTGAGTTTGCGGTTTCTGTCCAAAAGACAGGCTGCGTGGCTCGAACGGGAGGCGTGTGCACTCACTTAAATCAAGAAATGGAATCTGTGTTAAACAACTAAATGACTCCGGTAACACCTGCAACTGCTTGCAACCATGTATTAAGTCTATATGCTGGAGGTTTGTCAAACTTTCAAATCGCATTGGCAGTGCTGTCAACTGATACCACGGAATAATCAGCTTTCTCATGGGCTGCAAAGGAGCCTGAAATTCACACTTCAATATCACACTTCCATACAAAGGCTCAATTGCAAGTTCAAAAAACTACATTGATAAACTCATATTTGGAAAGCATTTTAAATTCAAAAGAATGCATACCTCCGAGTTGCGCTGCCGAAATTCTCTGAGCTCTCCATCGACAATTTCCAAATATTGTAAGCTTTCCAGAAGAATCCATAGAGTGCTCACGCTTTTGCGAGGGCACTTGTCCCACTTGAGGTCGCTCGATGATTTCAAAACTTCACGGTTCCCAAAACTGTCGCGGCTGCTAAGAACACTCTGAAACACCTTTCTTTCCTGCATGCAGAAAACAATTTATAAATTGTATTGCGGCTAAAGGATTTGAATTTGGAGTCATAGCATCATAATATCTCAATTTTTTTTACATAAATATCTTTCTGGAAACTTGAATTTGATGCGTCTACTCGACGAATTGTTAAAAACTTAGCTTTAAAGATCAGAACTATACAAACTGAGTAGGTTAACTTGGGCTTTTTTCCAAGGTAAAAAAACAAAAAAATAAGTCTAAATCTGGCTGGCCAGATTTTCAGAGATAATCTGAGTTTCATATAGATTAAAGTTTCATATATTTCAAAATCTTACTTCAAAGATTTTGCTCCATTTTAAACTAAAGATTTTGCTCCATTTTAAACTAATCTGGATGCTAAAAAAATCAATCAAAATTCTGAATTGAATAAAAGGATGAATTAGCACACTCCTATACCAAACAGTTTATATATATATCCCATACCTTCTGAAGACACCGGAGAGCATCTGGATCAGCTGCTGCTATGTCCCTTCCTAAATCTCGGAGGAGATCATGTATTCTCAAGGTTTCTGTCCGGTCTCCTTCAACTAAGCACTTGTCTCTAAGGGTTTTAAGACCTTGTTCACCACTCCATCCCCAAGCATTCCATATTTGTATGGTCGTTTTTTCGGCGTAGCCGATGAAAAGGCAGGCAACGTATACAAACATCATCTTCTCCTCCGTATCCAGTGCATCATAACTTATTTGAAGTTTCGATTTTATGTCTTCATGAGGTATTCTCAACAATTCTCAACAACTTAAGCAGTTCTAACTCCCATTCTTTTGCTTCTAATTTCTTCCCAAAGAGATGCCTGCCCAATACCTTAAGCAATAATGGCAAGCCATCACAGGCTCTCAAGAAGCCTGCCACTAAAGTTTCAAACCCGCTAACAGGATCGCACTGCTGGAAGGCATGCAAACAAAAGAGCTCTCTGGCATGATTTTCATCCATTCTTTTCATTACATGAAACATTGCTTCGGGCATCCTCGTAAACAGGTTCCTGTCACGCGTTGTAATTATTATCAAACTATCTGTTGGGAGGACATCTTTCACTGCGAGGAGGGCATCTACTTGATCGGCATGGTCAATGTCATCTAAAATAATAAGAAACGGAGATGTTTCAAGTCTTGAAAAACGAGATCTGACGATCTCTTTATCTTCAATCACGCTGTCAATTTCGTCATTGCCATTCGGTGACCCATTTAACAGTTTTCTTTCTAGAAATTGTAACATATTCGTAGCAGATACTGCACTCCCATCAACGAGAAACGAGGTACGGAGTGCAGAGCGGCTCCTGTTGAACAAGAGCCTGGCCAGAGTTTTTTACCGGACCCGCCCTTCTCCACTATTACCACAAGTTTAGGGTTCATCCCTCTCTCTTGCGCAAACTCTGCCATTCTTTTGATGTTTTGCACCGGCTCGTCAAGCCCGACTGGGTGTGGAGCAAATTCTAAAGATGATATTCTTCTCACCTCTGCAAATACGGTGTCAACTATGTTCTTCCACAGCTTACCTAGGTCACTGAACATATTTACATGAAGGTCGTGTGATAATCAGGAAGCTAGTCTACTACAGATTTCTAACTTTGAATCGACGGTGAGTTCTACTTTCTGTGTGTTCGTTTACTCAGTAGAATCAATTTTTAATGTGAATAAAAAGACTTTTTGTGCATAATTAAAAAATGATAAACAACAACACCGGAGGACCAAATAAACAGGGGTATTGATAATCCTTACTCATTATGCTTATTGAATTCCCAGCCAGAGTGAAAGGAAGCTTCTTTCCATTCGGCAATCTGCTCCTTGCTGTACCCACCCTTTAATTGATGTTCACGAAATGCTTCATCGTAAGCTCCCATACAGTAACGAGGGACAGAAGGCGGAACATGATAGAACACTGGAACAAGCTTAGCACGAGTTCTTAACATTAAAGTGAGCTCCGCCAAACACCAAGGAGACTGGGCATAGTTCTCGGAGAAAATGGCGATGTGAACAGAAGCTTGTATTTTGTGTGGAATGTAATCTCCCAACTCAAATTCTTTCAAGTCCAGAAACACGTGCAGTCCCATATATTGCAGAGAATGGTAAAGGAGGCTGGCCAACGACTTCTTCACATCTTTTTTGCGGTGATTGATGAATACGTCGTAACATGCTGATCGATTCGTTCGGGTGAATCTATTTGCAAGAGGGAAATCCATTAATCAACAACGGAAAAGGAAAAGAAGTGAAGTGAAATACGAATGGACGAATGGGAAAATAGATGAAATTCCCAGATCTGTAGTAGGGCTAGGTGGAGAAGTTATAGGCAAGCTAATGGTGAATCTTGTTTGGATGTTTACTTCGTTCCAGCTTCCTCGGAACTTCAACCCTACTTCGTCATTGACAGTGACAACGGCAATCAATAAGCACCCACTAGTGTATTGATGACACTAATATATTCTCTGTTATGAGATGCATCAGATTCTCGGCGGCTTTAAGGACACTCATATCGTCTTTTTATTCGGTAGAAGGCAAAAAGTAAGAGCTCCATTTCATGATTAGAAATTGGTTTCAGTCGAACTTTGTTAAAAGTAAGAGCTCCATTTCATGATTAGAAATTTTGCTTCGGAGAACTAGAATATTGCTTCATTGGACAAACTGCCATCCATTAAAAAATGTGTGAAATGAATATTCACTTAAAAATAGTGTGATTTGAATATTTCTTTATATTTCTTTACTGTAAGGTTTACCGTGTTTCACCTTATTTTAGCTTAAGCATCTAATCATTAGACGACCTGGTATCTAATCTGTGAAAGCTTTGCAAGTCTCTCTTTCCCAAACTTAACTTGATTTGATTGTGAATTAGAAACATCCAATAAATATGGAGCTAACTTTGGTGTACCAATTAAATACCCAAAACTTACTATCGAAATAAAGATCGATGTCTCTCACACATCATAACCTAAAAAACTTGAGCAATATCTTGAAAAGAGCAAGATGTATATGTTATTAAGACAAAGTTAGTCATTATTTTAAGTTAAAAATTTGGTCCAAATTCCACACTTATTTAAGTCAGATTATATATAGATTATATATATCATTGATAGGAGTAAGTTTTTTTTATCAAAGGCAATTTTTCAATACATAGCCATTACAACATACTCATTATGAGTTTTATTCATGGTTATTATGGAAATTGAAACGGGGTGGGGAGGATAACAATAATTCCTCACAACATTTCAAGCTACACCCA
Source organism: Picea sitchensis (assembly GCA_010110895.2). Classification (NCBI taxonomy): domain Eukaryota; kingdom Viridiplantae; phylum Streptophyta; class Pinopsida; order Pinales; family Pinaceae; genus Picea; species Picea sitchensis. The sequence continues at coordinate 98,279 of SNQJ01S0032634.1, forward strand.
ATGAAGTAAGTCCAATGAAGTAAGTTAATTTATTCAAATTCTACATCAATTCATGCTAGGAATTTATTATTATAAAATTTAATAATATATATGTTAATGGACTAAGTTACTTAGTAAAAAATAGGTGTTAAGATATTATTAAAATTGTTTATGTCATAAACCAATTTACTTATCCAATATACATGGGAGAATCGCACTATTCAAAATATATATATATATATATATTCAAAAAATTTAAAATCTATTATAGAGATTGGTTTGTGATTTAAAAATGGTAGTTTATGGTTCATCAATTTTATCAATATAAATGTTTTGAAGAATTTAAATTTAATGTTATTATATCTCATAATATTTTTGTAATGTGAATTTATTATTATGAATGAATGGTTGTACTTTAAATTTGGTTTTATTTTTAATGATAAATTTATTTACTTGAAATGTCAATTAAATATCTATAGTTTCAATCTTTAGTGTATTTTTTAGTAACAATGAGGACAATGTTTAATTAACCAAGACACTATTAGAATATTGTAATTACTCCCATTAATCAAAAAGCTCTAAATGAGCTTTGTTGCGAGTCTCGAAGTTGGTTTTTAGTTAGATCTAGTTTCTTCTAGACATTGCATCTAGAGAGGGTTTCTCACCTAGATCTTTATAGAAGACTATTCTAGAGTATTCTCCTATATGTATCTATATTTCATTTGTGAAGCAATGTAGTGTGAATTTCATGAGTTTTAGCAACAATTCAAGGTGTTCTTTTGTTACTTGATGAATGTTGTAGCATTCATTGTAAATCTCCATGCCTCCTTCCATCGGTGGTATCAGAGCAAGGTTGGAGCCATCCTTCGCTTGTCAAGTGAAGAGTTTATGCATGAGATGGTAAGAGAAATGTCATTCTATTAAATATGTGATTGGTGAATACATTATTGTTGAGTGATGGCGAAAGATTGTTTTTCAAAAATAAATTGAATTTCGGATGAAAGATCTAGTAGATACTCATACAACGTCTTTGGAAAAATTACAATTTTGTTTGTTAATTTAAAGAAAGGAAAAGGTTTTTGTCTTGTGTAAAAATAGATGAAAAAACGGCTTCAAACAATAGTATCCTTGCATAGCCACAGATCCCCATTCTGACAGAAAATAATTATGAAGTTTGGGCAATCAAAATGAAGACATCGTTACGTTATCAGGATGTTTGGGATTTTGTAGTTCATGGGTATGAAGAACCAACTAACTAGGCAATCAAGCAAGCCTTTACAAATGCTCAGAAAGATCAACTTAGAGAAAATAGGAAGAAGGATGAAAAATCACTCTATATCATCCAAAATGGCTTGGATGACAATATATTTCCGAATATCTCTATAGCAAAATTATCTAATACAACTTGGGACATCTTAGAGACCAACTATCAAGGCATTACCAAGGTAAATATAGTCAAGTCACAAACATTAAGAATGAATTTTGAGAATTTTAAGAAGGGATCGAAGTCAATAAACTAGTTCGTGACCCAAATCATAAACATTGTAAACCAATTAAGAAGGAATGATGAAGAACTTCCATTTCAAAAAGTAGTAGAGAAGGTTCTTAGAACCTTGCCTAAGAAGTTTGATGCAATGGTTGTAGCCATTGAAGAGTCTAAGGACTTGAAACAACTATCAATAGATTAGTTGTCGGGATCTTTGGTATCCCATGAATCTAGAATAAATAGTGTAGCATCCGCGGTTTCAATCCCCACAAATTATAATGTAATTGTATAAATGTGATTTAGGCTGGTGAGATGATATGTTTGGGGTGAAGAGCCCAAATTGATTAATGTGGCCGAGGGCCAAATTGTATATTATGTACATTGAGATAATTAATAAAATAATAATAGTTGGCTATGATACGAGAGGGACGGTAACGACAGGGAGCTATGATTCCACAAGAGAGGGGAATAAAAGGGGATCCAAAGGGAAACCCTTGTCATTTTCTTGAGTTGAAGTGTCATTACCAAATAATCTTCCCTTTGACTTCTTAGACACTCAATCGTTGAATTATTGTAAGAGGGTGGGTGTTGTTGCGCCTCCTTCGTCACCTTAGTGAGCAAAATGGAGGTGCTTGCAAGCTCAGTTGGGTCTGCTGAGCAGGACAGCTGTAAAGGAAAGAGTTAGAGAAAGAAATAAAAACAACAACTAGGAAATAAACTAAGAAATACAATAAGAACTAAATTCATGAGCAAAGGGACATAGAAACAAAAAGAACCATAAGACCCATGTCACCAATGTTTGAGGCTGATCTATTAGTGAAAACAAAGCACCAAGAAGAAAGGGGACTATGAGTCCCTTCTTCCTCCAAGGGAGGGCTCTTGGACCCCCACTAGCTAGCTCTTCTTACAACAAAGAAAAATGGAAAATGATGATGAAAGAACTCTTCACAAATCCACTCAATGGTTGAGATGGATTGTCCAATGTAATGGTGCCAATATGCTCTTGTCAAGGATGGAGTCCTCAAAACAATATAGGCAGCATAACATTACTTTGAATTCCTTGAGAAAATGAGGTGCATCCATGTCTTTTTATAGCATTCATTTGGGTTATTGTTTAACTGCTTTGTAGTGTGAAAAGAGGCCAATTAGGGCATTATTAGGTCTTTGACCAACCAACCAGTCGGATCCAGCCCAGATTTGAGGGTCAAATCGGCTTGGGAGTTGAACCATAAGTGGGTGGGAGGCCGACCACTTCCATAAATGCGTCGTTTAGCAGGTGCGCGGCTTTTTGCGCTAACAGTCGTGCATCGTGCGCCTGTGCGTGATTTCGACATTCCTATTCCGCGCATCGTGCGCCTGTGCGTGATTTCGACGTTCCTGTTCCGCGCATGCGTGCGCGCGCCCAATTTCTGCAAAGCACTCTTCAATTTTTCACTACTTTGTATAGTTTTTGACCTTTTTTGAATGTTGTGGTATTAATTCATGTCCATGGATGACTTCATCACTGTTTGACGATGTTGAGTTCTTGTAACCATGTGCGGACGAAATTTTAGTGATAACAGGTGTGATAAGTCACATTTCCTTAGTTATTGAGAGCATGGGGATAAAGTACAATCACCTTTGGGAAGAGTGAGAGTCAATCAAGAAAGGGAGAAGAAGGAAATTCATATGGGAAAAGAGGGAAATTTTTATATGTTGTTTTTGGGTATCAAGAAAAGAGTTGAGCACTGGGAAGAGAACCAACCATGTTGTGATTGAGGGCAGCCATTGTTTGGTTGTGTTTATGCTAGAAATGTGTCCTGTGTACCTATACAAATATGTTGTGTTCCTGTGGAGTGTTTCTTATTGAGGAAATGACTTAAGAGCCTTGCGAAGGATGTTGTGAACACTCTTGGAGAAGATGAGAGTTCCTAGATTCCCCAAGACAAATTCCTAGCCAACATGCACTGGAAGTCATAATATAAGAATGGTACAACATGAAAGACTGCTTGAAATGAAAGGGGTACATTCCTTGGGTTGTGCAGGTTGTAGGAAAGAGAGTTGGTGGATTGGAACTATTGTTGCACTAGAACATGGGTTTTGGGATGTTGAACGTGGAGAGTAGACAACCAAGAGGGCCATATATTCTTGTGGAATCGTAGCATTAGCTCGAGGGTTGCTTGTTGATGATAGAAAATGAACAAAAATCCTAGTGTTGGGAGGAGCATCCTTCGTACGTAGCTATTTGGTTATTTTATAAACATATAAGTTTTATGTTATGTTTCTGATGTTAATTTCGTTGTGTATTTTTTTTATTGAATGTTGTGCGTTTATTGTTTTGTTGGAATAGTTGCATTCATGGGTTTATATTCTGTTGTTAGATGCATGTTAAATTATGGGTCTGTTTCCCCTTGGTTATTTTATATGTATGAGATTTTTTAAATTTTGTGTTAGAAGGCAAGTATGTTACAATCAGGAATGATAATTCCTCTTCTGAAAATGCATTCAAATCTCAGGTTTCCATCTCAAGAGGCATATGAAGATCAAGGTAAAAAGGCAGGGGCAGGAACAACAGAAGCAATGACCAAAGAGATAGTAAGGAAGATTCAGAACAAGAAAGGAGACCATATCAAGACTATCATAGCTTAAGGGGGAGAAGCAAAAAAAACTCAGCTAAATCATAGGCTATGACAAATACAAAGTTAAGTTTTTTTACTATAATAAGCTAGGTCATTATGTAGATGAATGTAGGAAGAAGAAGGATGACCTTAGCAAGTAGAATGAAAACTATTCTAGCACCTCTAAGAACTATGAAGACTCTTTATTCCTTACTTGTAATGTTTCCCAAGAGACTTATAATGATATTTGGCTTATAGATAGTGGGTGTAGAAATCATATGACATGAAATAGAAACCTAATTGCAACCTAGATGATTTAGTAAGAACTAAAGTTAAATTGGGGACATACAATATTGTAAATGTTATGGGAAAAGGAATGATCAACATATGACCAAACAAGGCCTAAAAAGGTACATGTTAGAGATGTGTACTATGCCCCAGGTTTGAAACATAACATCATTAGTGTTGGCCAACTTACCCAAAAAGGGTATAATGTAATTTTTTAGGGAAATGTTTGATTTATATATGAAGAATCTCCTAGTAAGATGTTTATTACTAGGGTGAATATGACAAAGAATAGAATGTATCCTCTTGCCATGAATTATGGTAGATTGGATGCCTTATTTTCCAAAAAGGAAACATGTTTGGATGAATTTTGGTTGTGGTATTTCAAATTTGGTCATCTACATTTTGGTGACCTAAAATTATTGCAGCAGAAAAAAATGTTAAAGGTTTTCCTCCCGTTCAAGATCCAACTAGTTCATGTGAGTGCTACATTCTGTCAAAGCATCACATGGACAATTTCCCCATAGGAGTGTCTTATCGAGCAAAGGAATCCTTTTGGTTCATACATATCCATGTGGCCCAATATAGACCCCGTCACTAGGAGGAAGTTACTACTTTCTAACCTTCATAGATGATTACAACATTAAGATTTGGATGTACTTTCTTGCAAAGAATTTCTAAAACTTTTGACAAGTTCAGAGAATTCGAGGTGGCATTGGTGGAGAAGCAAGTGGCCATCAAATTAAAGTGTTAAGATCAAATAGAGGAGGTTAATATGATTCAAATGATTTTCATGTTTTCTATAAGCAACATGAAATCAAAAAACAATTTACAAAAAAGTTTACACCTCAGCAAAATGGTGTAGCAGAAAGGAAAACATAACCATTATGAATATGGCAAGAAGAACGTTGAAAGAAAAACATTTGTCAAATTATTTTTGTGGAGAAGAAGTAGCTTGCTTTGTTTATGTTTTGAAAATATCTCCCACTAAAAGTGTGAAGAACAAAGTCCCACAAAAAGCATGGAAATTTATGAGTTGTAGTGTAGCACACTTCAGAGTATTTCGTTGTGTGGAATATGCTCATATGCCTAAAGATTTGATAAGAACATTCGATGACAGAAGTGAAAAGTGCATATTTCTTGGGTACAGAGATTAGTCCAATGCATAGAAATTATATAATCCAGATACAAAGAAGGTGATAATCAACAAGGATGTTGAATTCAAAGAAGATGAAGCATGGGATGGGAGCACAAACAAGATTATAACTGTTGGAGCAACAATACCTCATGCGAAAGATGAACCATAAGAGTAGATTGCACAAGGTGAAAAATAAGGTTCACAATCCCAATCATCAGTCAAAGGTATTGTAACAAGAACTCCAAGAAATTATGTTCAAGGTGAGTCATCTAGCCCAACAACCTAGTCTAATCCTACTTCTTGATCAAGTAGTGAATCTGACACTACAATTTCTTCCCTAAGGTCTAGAAAGATTAGAAATTTGAGATAAATCTATGAAGATCTAGATGTGCATTCAAATTTTGCATTATTTACTTGTCAACCCACATATTTTGAAGAAGCAATTAAAGAATAAAATTGGGTCAAAGAAATGGACGAAGAAATGGATTCCATAGAGAAGAATGAAACATTGGATCTGGTAGAATTACCATAAGGTAAAGATTTCATTGGTGTAAAACGAGTTTACAAAATGAGAAAGGAGAAGTTTAAAAGTACAAGGATAGATTAGTAACAAAATGTTTTGCACAATTGCTTGGAGTTGATTATGGTGAGACCTTTGCACCAGTTGCAAGGTTATATACAGTTAGAGTTGTCTTAGCCATAACAACTCAAAACAGGTGGAAATTTTCTCAAATGGATGTAAATTCAACATTCTTAAATCGTATTTTAGAAGAATAAGTCTATGTAGAACAACCACCGAGACATGTGATAAAATAACATAAAGATAAAGTGTACAAATTGAATAAATCTCTCTATGGTCTTAAGAGAGATCCCAGAGCTTGATATAGTAGGATTGATTCATATTTGATCAATAATGGGCTCAACAGAAAAAGTAGTGAGCCCACACTGTATACAAAGGAGAATAAGCAAGGTCAAATCTTGATTGTTTTTTTATATGTTAATGATATGATCTTCACGGGAAAATTGTTAGTAGACAAGTTTAAAAATCAACCATGAAACAAGAATTTGAAATCACTGATTTGGGGTTAATGAGATATTCCTTGGTATTTAATTCATCCAGTTAGATTCATGAATTTTTTTGTTTCAAACAAATTATGCCATGGGTGTGCTAAAGAGGTTTAGGATGACGGAATATAAACCAACATAAACTCCAACTGTAATAGGGACAAAGCTCAGTGACGTGTTGGGTATGTGTTATATTCTTTGCAGGAGTAGTAGTGTCTGTGTTGTGCATTTTTGCCTCATTTTTTGTGTTGCCTCGATTTTCATGTCCATTGTTGGTCGATTTTTTGGCACATGGTTTTTACTGATGGTTTTCTATTTCCGGTTAAGGAATTAGGGTTGTTGACTAATCCAGGTCATTGGGTTAGGGTTTTGGATGCCGCTGGCTCCTATATGTATATTGTATTGTAAACATGCAGATAATGATTTATGGTTGGTTGACTCAAGTGCATCCTTTCATATGACTCACCACAGGGAGTGGTTTTGTGAATATGAAAGGTATGATGGAGGTAATGTTTTCCTAGGTGATGATTCGACAACTAGAATCATAGGATGAGGAAAAGTCAAGTTGAGGCTCATAGATGGAAGGATTAGAACACTACCTGGTGTTCTACACATCCCAGGTTTTGCCAAAAATTTGATTTATGTAATCAAAATGGACGATGCAAGGGTAAAATAAATATTTGAAAAGGAAACATGCAGGATGGTTCGAGGAGAAATGGTGTTGTTGAAGGGAGTTTGGTTTGGAACTCTGTACAAGTTGCAAGGAAGCACTATTAGTGATGGGTGTAATAGTTCCATTGTTCCTAATATTGGAGTTGAAGAAGAAAGAACTCCTATAGTCTCTGGAGAAAAGGTTATGTTGTGGCATCAAATACCGGGGCATATCGAAGAGAAGGGTCTTCGACTACTACATGGTAAAGGTGTGGTTGAAGGTATGTCTAACTGCTCTCTGGATTTTGATTTATGTGAACATTGTCTATATGGGAAGCATAAACAGGTAAGATTCCCCTCTGGTGCAATGAGCGCAGAAGGAATTTTACAACTAGTTCACATTGATGTTTTTGGACCTGTGTCGGTCCCATCATTGGGAAAATATGTGTACTGTTTCTCATTTATAGATGACTTCTCGAGGAATAATTGGATATATTTCCTCAGGAGGAAATCTGAAGTCTTTGATAGGTTTAAAGAGTTTAAGGCTCTTGTCCAACAAGGAGATTATCCAGGATGTGGAAACTTAGTTGTCCTCTAAATTTGACGTGAAGGATCTTGGTGCTTCAAATTTCATTTTCGGAATGGAATTAAAAGAGATCGGAAAAAGAGGAAACTCTGGTTAAATCGGAGAAAATATGTCGAGACAATATTGCAAAGGTTTAATATGTAGGAATGTAAACCGATCAAGGTTCCTATTCTTGTTGGTGTAAAGTTATCTACGGACCAGTGTCCCAAGACACAGGAAGAGGAGGAGGACATGTCTCGTGTTCCATATGCGAGTGTTCCATATGACAGTAAAAAGGGTTTTTAGGTATTTGTGTGGCACTTCTAGCTATGGATTGTGGTACCAAGGAAGACCAGGGTTGGACAGAGTGTTGGATATACATGGTTTTGTAGATGCAGACTGGGTTGGAGATCTGGATTGTAGGATATCTACAAGTGGGCATGTGTTTAACCTGTTTGGAGGAGCAATAAGTTGGATGAACAAAAGACAGGCTGTAGTGGCACTTTCAACTACAGAAGTTGAAAACATGGCATCCACTCATGCATGTAAGGAAGCAATATGGTTACAAAGATTGTGTTCAATATTGGGTTGGTACAACAAGTTGTAAGGATAGATTGTGACAGTGAGAGTGCAATTTTTCTGGCGAAGAACCTAACTTATCATTCAAATACAAAGCATATTGATATTCAATATCACTTTGTGAGAGACATGGTTGAAGAAAATAAAGTGTTGTTGATGAAGGTGGACACTTTGAAGAATGTTGCAGATTCATTAACAAAATCTGTGAGCACTGAGAATTTCTCTTGGTGTAGAGGATCCATGGGCATTTATGCGCTGGATTGTTGACTATGTAACCCTGTAACCCCCTGTATGCAAAGAAAACAACAAGTGGGAGAATGTTGAGGAATTGTTTTTGCCTCGAGAAATGTGACACATTTTTGCCTCATTTTTCATGTTGCCTCGATTTTTGTGTCCATTTTTGGGCAGTTTTTCGGCACATGGTTTCTGCTGATGGTTTTCTATTTCTAGTTAAGGAATTAGGTTTGTTGACTAATCCAGGTCATTGGGTTAGGGTTTTGGATGTCGCTGGCTTCTATATGTATATTGTATTGTAAACAATGTATCACTATGAATGAATATAGAATATGTTGGTTTTTCCGGTTTTGGGTTTCCAGGGGAAAAATCTCTGTGTAATTTTTGTATTTTCCATTGTATCTTTTTTGTTCGTTTACTGAAAATTTGTTTGCAGTAAATATTGTACAAGGTTAAAATCTACATTTGGTATTAGAGCTTTGTTGGCTTCAAGGGGACGCCTTTGTGGTCAAGGGTTTGGCTCGAGACTGTGATAAGCCTTGTTACAGTGGGATATCTGTGGTATTGATTTTTCAGGTGAAAAGAAATGGCAAGCAATTTGAAAATGGAGTTCAAGAAGTTTAATGGGAAAATTTTTGAGTTGTGGAAGCTCAATATGGAAGATCTGTTGGTGGATAGAGATCAGTGGATCATGACAGATCCAGGTACTGCACCTACAGGAACTTCAACAGATGACTGGAAAAAGTTGGATCGAAAGGCGAAGAGCACAACCCGACCGTGTCTCTCATATTCAGTATTACTGAATGTGTCAGAGGAAGCTACAACCAAGGGTTTATGGGATAAGTTGGGGAAGTTGTATCAGTCTAAGTCCCTAGTAAATAAACTATTCCTGAGAAAGAAACTGTATAATCTGAGGATGGGAGATGGAGACTCGGTGACAGAGCATTTGAACTCTTTTAATGTTGTGGTAAGTCAGTTAGTATCGATTAGGATTAAAATTTTAGATGAAGATAAGTGTATCAGTTTACTGTGTTCTTTACCAGACTCGTGGGATAGTCTGGTTGTGGCCATAGGTAGTAATAGAAGTGCCTTGAAGTTTGATGAAGTGGTCTCATCCTTGTTGTCGGAGGAGATGAGACAGAAGAACATGGAAGGACAGAGCACAAACACATTATTTGCAAGAGGATGCTCCCAGGAAAGAAATAGATCTAAGTTCTCAAGTGCAAGATCTAAGTCTAAGGGTAGATCTAAATCTCTCGAAAATTTTGTAAAGGTATGTTGGAGATGTGGAAAAGAAGGGCACTACAAGAAGCAATGTAGATCCAAAGTTGAGAAAAAGAAGGGATTTGAAGAATATCCTTCTACAAAAGAAATTACCTCCAAGGAAGAAGGAAGGGATGTGTACTTGGCTTCTTCAAGCACACATGCAGATCATGAGGCATGGTTGGTTGACTCAGGTGCATCCTTTCATATGACTCCACATAGGGAGTGGTTCTGTGAATATGAAAGGTATGATGGAGGTAATGTTTTCCTAGGTGATGATTCAACAACCAGAATCATAGGACGAGGAAAATTCAAGTTGAGGCTCATAGATGGAAGGATTACAACACTGTCTGGTGTTCTGCAAATTCCAGGTTTGGCCAGAAATTTGATTTTTGTAAGAAAAATGGACGATGCAAGGGTAAAAACAATATTTGAAAAGGAAACCTGGAGGATGGTTCGAGGAGCAATGGTGTTGTTGAAGGGAGTTTGGTTTGGAACTCTATGCAAGCTACAAGGAAGCACTATTAGTGATGGGTGTAATAGTTCCATTGTTCCTGATGTTGGAGTTGAAGAAGAAAGAACTCCTACAGTCTCTGGAGAAAAGGTTATGCTGTGGCATCAAAGACTGGGGCATATCAGAGAGAAGGGTCTTCGACTACTACACGGTAAAGATATGGTTGAAGGTATGTCTAACTTCTCTCTGGATTTTGATTTTTGTGAACNATTGTCTATATGGGAAGTAGAATCGGGTAAGATTCCCCTCTAGTGCAATGAGGGAAGAAGGAATTTTACAGCTAGTTCACAGTGATGTTTTTGGACCTGTGTCGGTCCCATCATTCGGAAAATATGTGTACTATGTCTCATTTATAGATGAATTCTCGAGGAATACTTGGACATATTTCCTCAAGAAGAAATATGAAGTCTTTGAAAGGTTTAACGAGTTTAAGGCTCTTGTTGAGAATCAAACAGAGAAAATAATTAAGGTGTTGAGGACATATAATGGTGGAGATTTCTACGAGAATGAATTTGAATAATTTTGTAAGAAGTGCGATATAGCAAGGCATAAGACTACTCCATATACACCTCAATAGAATGGAGTTGCAGAAATGTGAACAGGACGTTGATGGAGAAAGAAAGATTCATGCTCAACGGTGTCGGGTTAGGGAAAGAATTCTGGGAAGAGGCAGTGGGTACTGCATGTTACCTGGTCAATAGATCACCCTCATCAGTGTTGGATGACAAGACTCCACAAAAGGTATGGACTGGTAAGAAACTTTCTCTCATGCATCTCAAGGTATTTGGCTATGATGCATATGTTCATGCTCCAAAGGAAAACATGAGTAAGCTAGATAAGAAGGCTGGAAAATGTATCTTTATTGTATATAAATATGGTCTCAAAGGTTATAAGCTTTGGAACCCAGAAACTAAGAAGGTAGTGTATAGCTAAGATGTGGTATTTAGAGAAATGAAGGATGTTGTTAAACAGGAAGTCCTACCAAGTAAGGAAGAACCATAGAAAATAGAGTTTGATTTAAAGGATGATGAATCAGACTCTACAGAAGAACATGAATCAGAAGAAGAAGATCCTCATACTCCAGTATTGAGGAGATCGGTTTGTTAGTAGAAAAGGGTTATTCCCAGGTTGAGGGAATTGATTTTGGTGAGATTGTTTCTTCTGTTTCCAAGTTAACCTCTATAAGATTTCTATTATATGTTCTTGCTGCATTTGATTTTGAAGTAGAACAGATGGATTTGAAGACAACATTGCTACATGGGGATCTTGAAGAATAAATCTATATGAAGCAGCCAAAAGGATTTGTTGTGAAGGGAAAGAATGAGTTGGTATGCAAGCTGAAAAAGTCTTTGTATGGTTTGAAACAATCACCAAGGATGTGGTATCAAAAAATTGATACTTATATGTTGGGACTTGGCATCACAAGAAGCAAGGAGGATCATTGTGTGTATTTTAAATTAATTGGTTATCATTTGATTTATTTGGTCTTGTATGTGGATGACATGTTGTTGATAGGAAACAACAAGGAGATTATCAGGGATGTGAAAACTCAGTTGTCCTCTAAATTTGGCATGAAGGATCTCAGTGCTTCAAATTTCATTTTGGGAATGGAAATTAAAAGAGATCGGAAAAAGAGGAAACTCTGGTTAAATAAGGGAAAATATGTCAAGACAATATTGCAGAGGTTTAATATGTAGGAATGTAAACCGTTCAAGGTTCCTATTCTTCTTGGTGTAAATTTATCTTTGGATCAGTGTCCCAAGATGCAGGAAGAGGAGGAGGACATGTCTCGTGTTCCATATGCAAGTGGAGTTGAAATTTTGATGTATGCAATGGTATGTACTATACCGGACATTGCACATGCAGTGGGAGTTTTGAGTAGGTATATGTCAAAACCAAGGAAGGAGCATTGGACAGCGGTAAAAAGGGTTTTCAGGTATTTGCGTGGCACTGCTAGATATGGATTGTGATACCAAGGAAGATCGGGGTTGGACAGAGTTTTGGATATACATGGTTTTGTAGATACATACTAGGCTGGAGATCTGGATCATAGGAGATCTACAAGTGGGTATGTGTTTAACCTGTTTGGAGGAGCAATAACTTGTATGAGAAAAAGACAGGTTGTAGTGGCACTTTCAACTACAAAAGTTGAATACATGGCAACCACTCATGCAAGTAAGGAAGCAATATGGTTACAAAGATTGTTCAGGTATTGGATTGGTACAACAAGCTGTAAGGATAGATTGTGATAGTCAGAGTGCAACTTTTCTGGCGAAGAACTTGGCTTATCATTCAAAGAAAAAGCATATTAATATTCAATATCACTTTGTGAGAGACATGGTTGAAGAAAAGAAAGTGTTGTTGATGAAGGTAGACACTTTGAAGAATGTTGAAGATTCATTAACAAAATATGTGAGCACTAAGAAGTTCTCTTGGTGTAGAGGATCCATGGGCATTTCTGCCCTGGATTGTTGACTATGTAACCTTGTAACCCCCTATATGCAAAGAAAACAACAAGTGGGAGAATGTTGAGGAATTTTTTTTGCCTCAGGAAACATGTCGCATTTTTCCTCGTTTTTCGTGTTGCCTCGATTTTCATGTCCATTATTGGGCGGTTTTTCGGCACATGGTTTTTGCCGACGATTTTCTATTTCCGGTGAAGGAATTAGGGTTGTTGATTAATCCATGTCATTGGGTTAGGTTTTTGGATGTCGTTGGCTCCTATATGTATATTTTATTGTAAACAATGTATCACTATGAATGAATATAGAATATGTTGGTTTTCCCAGTTTTGGGTTTCCAGGGGAAAAATATCTGTGTAATGTTTTTATTTTCCATTGTATATTTTTTGTTCTTTTACTGAAAATCTGTTTGTAGTAAATATTGTACAAGGTTAAAATATACATTTGGTATCAGAGCTTTGTTGGCTTTAGGGGGATGCCTTTGTGGTCAAGGGTTTGGCTCAAGACTGTGATAAGCCTTGTTACAGTGGGAGATTTGTGGTGTTGATTTTTCAGGTGAAAAGAAATGGCAAGCAATTCGAAAATGGAGATCAAGAAGTTTAATGGTCAAAGTTTTGAGCTGTGGAAGCTCAAGATGGAAGATTTGTTGGTGGACAAAGATTAGTGGATTGTGATAGATCCAGGTATTGCACCTACAAAAACTTCAACAAATGACTAGAAAAAGTTGGATCGAAAGGCGAAGAGCACAACCCGATTGTGTCTCTCAGATTCAGTATTACTGAATGTGTCAGAGGAAGCTACAACCAAGGATTTATGGGATAAGTTGGGGAAGTTGTATCAGTCTAAGTCCCTAGTAAATAAACTATTCCTGAGAAAGAAGTTGTATAATCTGAGGATGAGAGATGGAGACTCGATGGTAGAGCATTTGAACGTTTTCAATACTGTGGTAAGTCAGTTAGTATCTGTTGAGATTAAAATTTCAGATGAAGATAAGTGTATCAGTTTACTATGTTCTTTACTAGACTCGTGGGATAGTCTAGTTCTGGCCATAGGTAGTAATGCAACTTCCTTGAATTTTGATGAAGTGGTCTCATCCTTGTTGTCGAAGGAGATGAGATGGAAGAACATGGAAGGACAAAGCACAAACGCATTATTTGCAAGAGGGCACTCCCAGGAAAGAAATGGATCTAAGTTCTCAAGTGGGAGATCTAAGTCTAAGGGTAAATCTAAATCTATCAGAAAGTTTGTAAAGGTATGTTTGAGATGTGGAAAAGAAGGGCACTACAAGAAGCAGTGTAGATCCAAAGTTGAGAAAAAGAAGGGATCTGAAGAATATCCTTCTACATGTTAAGGTTTAAGACATTATTAGAGTTTGTTTCATTTCACTAGATAACAATAGCATAAATGGGATCACTAAGAAATACACAATCACAAGAGACACATCATTTATCCTGGGAAACCCTCATGGGGGAGAAAACCCATCAAAAACTTCCTTAATATAGATAGCCAATACAATGCCAAGAGATAACTCAAACAAATACAGAAAGTCCTCTCCCAAGAATGAGCCTCTCTCTCTCTTCCTTCCTCTCCAACTGCAGCTCTGAACTTTCTTCTTGATGAACAACTGAGTGTGTATCTAAATGAGGTGCTAGCCTCCTTATTTATATAATTCTGGCACGTGTGGACGGAGGTGTCTTTTCAGTAGCAAGGCCGACTTCTTCTTCTGGGTGGTTATAACCACCTTTAATATATTATGGGGCCGAATTCTTATTATGCCTATTACAATTATGTTTTGACCAATCCGCAAAAGGGGATTTGGTCATTTACAATAGCTGACATTATCAATCCACAAAAAGGAATTGATCTAATGAATAATACATCAATAATAATTAGAATACTCTTTGCAGTTACAATATTTCAACACTCCCCCTTAACAAGAAGGGTATTCTGCAACAACATCAGGCGAGAGAGAGGACAACATCATCAACAACATTAGGTGAGTGAGAGAACAACATTATCAACAACATCTTAGAACACTGACTGGTATATCTATAAATCATCAAAAGTTTTTCTCATCAACAACATTGTCATTCATAATGGAATGAAATCATCATTTGCATCAATATGGATTAGTATAAAACAAATACATCATCATCATAGAACGAGGTTGGTCACATCATCAGAGCATGAGGCTAGCACACTACACAACAATTAAGCTGGAATCACAACACAAAAATTAAGTTGGCATCAACAATTAAGCTGGAATCTCAACACAACAATTAAGCTGGAATCTCAACACATCAATTAAGATGGCATCAACAATTAAGTTGGAATCTCAACGCAACAATTAAGCTAGAACCACAGCACTAGGTTGGCATATCAACACAACACTACTCCCCCTATCGAGGGAGGTCCTTTCGGACTATACCTAGCTTATCTCGAAAGTTCTGAAACTTTACATGAGATATAATCTTGGTCAACACATCAACAACCTGTTCATCTGTGCTAACATATTGGAGCTTTATGGCTCCTCTCTGCACCATGTCACGGATGTAATGGTATTGGATCTCTATGTGTTTCAACTTGTCATGAAATACATGATTCTCTATCATCTTTATGCAGCTCTGGTTATCACATAGGATCAAGGTTGCTTCCATCTCTAGATCGAATAGACCTATCAACAACTTCTGAATCCATATGGATTCACAACTGGCAGAACATGCAGCAATGTATTCTGCTTCCGCTGTAATGAGAGCAATACTTGATTGCTTCCTACTCTACCATGAGATCATTGTTGATCCCAAACTGAAACAACATCCTGAAGTGCTCTTCCTGTCAGAGACACTTCCAGCCCAATCTGAATCAATGTACCCACTCAGTGTGAAATCATGATCTCCATCATAGTTGAGACCATAATCTAATGTACCCTTAAGGTACCTCATCACATGTTTTGCAGAAACTAGGTGAACATGTCTAGGTTCTACCAGAAACTAACTCAAAGTGTTCACGGCAAAACAGATATCTAGTCTAGTGTTCGTCAGGTACATCAGCGATCCAATGATCTGTCTATACAGCGTGTCATCAATCAATTATGACGAAGTGTCGACTAGTAGCTTCAGCTTCGTTTCCATGGGTGTATTCATGGACTTGCACTCCAACATGTCGAATCTCTTCAGGATTTCGACTGCATACTTCCCTTGGTTAAGGAAGATTCTCTCTAGACTCTGCCATACCTCAAGACCTAAGAAATAATGCATTAGGCCAAGGTTTTTCATCTCAAATTCCGAAGCGAGCTTCTTCTTACATTCGGTGATGCGATTTTCTTCTCCAGTTAAGAATAAATCATCCACATATAGTAGCAATATCACTGACTCATCATTCATAACCTTGAAGTAGAGGTTAGAATTTGCTTTACTCTTGGTAAAGCCCAAGCTCGTCAGAAAACTGTCTATCCTGCCATACCAAGCTCTAGGAGCTTGCTTCAACTCGTACAGTGCCTTCTTCAACTTGCAGACATGAGTCTTCCTGTCTTCAACTTCAAATCCTTGAGGTTGTTCTATATACACTTCTTCTTTAATGACACCATTTAGGAAAGCTGTCTTTATGTCCATCTGGTGCAACTTCCACTTCATCTTAGCTGCAAGCGCTATGATGGTTCTGATCGAAGTGTATCTGGCTACATGAGTGAATGTCTCTTCATAGTCAATGCCTTCCTTTTTAGAAAAGCCACGAACGACAAACCTTGCTTTATACTTCTGAATAATTCCATCAACAATATGTTTTATTTTGAAGAGCCATTTGGAAGATACCACATCCTTGCTCTTCGATCTGGGAACTATTTCCCATACATCATTCTTTATTATGGATTGGTATTCTAAGACTCCTTATTCTTTGTTGTCTATCTTTGGAAAAGGGCTCTTGATGTTCTTCCCTTGTGCACATCCATTTCACATGCCTTCATGGTCAACCTTGAGTTCTGGTAGACCTGTGACTGCTTTACATACGTACAGTAATTCCTTGTAGTTGATGCGGGCTAATACTATATGCCAAAGTTCACATGGATTCTCAATGGCATGGGTCATGGTTGCTTCTGAGTGACCCTTTAGCTTATACAAGCCACCTTCTTCTTTTCCAATGATGATTTCCTCTTTCATGGTTTCTCCTTTAGCCCACATAATAACTTCTCCATCTATAAAGAAAATTTTTAAGCCTTTCTTTTCTAGAGATGATATGGAGAGTAAGTTCTTTGTCAAACCTGGTACATAGAGTACGTCCTTCATCTTCATTGAATTCCCTGAGTTAAGCTTGTATTTTGATTCTCCCACTCCCTTGATAGGGTATTGATAATCATCTCCAAGTGTAACTTCCTGAGAAAACTTCTTTTCTGAAATGCAAGAGAGAATATCTCTTTGACGTGTCATGTGCTTGGAAGCAGCATTATCAATGAGCCAAGTGTCCTCTCTAGGTGTTACCAATCTTGAGAGGGCCGAGATTAAAACATAGTCTTTAATTTGTTCTCTTAACATCTTTGCAGGTGGCTCTTCATCTTCAACTGCATGGGCATGGTGTCTTTTATTTTTCCTCTTGTATTCTTCTCATCTAGCTGGACAATGTCTCACAATATGTCCCATCTTGTCACAATGGTAGCATTGGACAGATGAGTAATCTCTTTCCTTTCTTTCTCCTTTCTTCTGGAATCTCTTTGGTTGAGATTCTTTATGAATGAATTTGTTTTGGGGGTGAGACTCTTTATGAGTTTCTTTCTGGAAGTAAGAATTATTTCTTCTTCCTTTAGTGTGAGTATCTAGGGTTTGATATTCATCTCTGGATAGTAAAGATTCTCGGTTAGCTACTCTCGATTTTTCTTGAATACATTCTTCCCAAAGACTGACGAATTTTAGTTTCTCCTTTCTAGCACAGATAGTTTGGATGAATGCATCCCAAGGTCTTGTGAGACCATTAAGGGTCGTCATTATGAGTTTGTCTTCGTCTATAGTATCTCCAATAGCTTCTAGTTGTTCATTAAATTGAGATATTCTGGAGAAATATTATTGGATTGATTCTCCTCTCTGCATCCTTGTATTCTTGAGCTGAGTTCTTAGATTCATCTTTCGGTTTATGTTCTTTCCTTCATATAGTCTATTTAGGGCATCAAATATTTCTTTCAAAGTCTTCTTTGATGACACATAAGGAATCAAGTGATCTTTGATTGAATCTGCAATGATTCTTTTGGCCTTGATCATGTCCTTTTGGTGTTTTTCTTTATCTACAGCATCGTCGAGTTCCGACACTTCTTCTTTGATGAATCTTGCTAGGTCATTCTCTTCAAGAATGAGACCAATCCTATACTTCCAGGCACATAAGTTTTACACAACCTTCCATCTTGTCAACAAGCTTAGTGCTTGCAGACATCTTTTACCCGGAGCTAGGAAAATGTCCAAAAATGAAAATGCTCAAAATTAAGTTCTAAACTTACCAGGAGGTGCGCTTGGTTGAGGCGAGTAGCCTGGTGTGTTTGGATTTCAGAAAATCCAAATTTTACCCCTTCAAACTTGATCTGCGGATTTTTGGACTAGTGCTTCTAGTTTTTTGGTACTTCTGGTACTCTGGTACTTCTGGTACTCTAGTTTTCTGGTACTTCTGGTACTTTGTGAAAACTAGGGTTTCACTTTCTGGGAGATCTAGCCACTGAAAAGTTGCACTAAGGATGCCAAAGTGATCCTTGAGGAATGGTGCACTTTTCTAGATGGTTTTGGGGATGAAATACTTCATCAACAAAAAGCCCTAATTTTAATGAACGACAACAGTGACATTTTTCACTTTCTCTTGTAAAAGGTGCTCTCTTCAACTTAGCTCTGATACCATGTTAAGGTTTAAGCCATTATTAGAGTTATTTTCATTTCACTAGATAACAATAGCATAAATAGGATCATTGAGAAATATACAATCGCAAGAGACACATCATTTATCCTGGGAAACCCTCATGGGGGAGAAAACCCAACAAAAAATTCATTAATATAGATAGCCAATACAATGCCAAGAGATAACTCAAACAAATACAGAAAGTCCTCTCCCAAGAATGTGCCTCTCTCTCTCTTCCTTCCTCTCCAACTACAGATCCGAACTTGCTTCTTGATGAACAGGTGAGTGTGTATCTAAATGAGGCGTTAGCCTCCTTATTTATACAATTCTGGCACGTGTGGATGGAGGTGTCTTTTCACTGGCAGGGCCGACTTCTTCTTCTGGGTGGTTATAACCACCTTTAATATATTTTGGGGCCCACTTTTTATTCTGCCTATTACAATTATGTTTTGACCAATCCACAAAAGGGGATTTGCTCATTTACAATAGTCGACATGATCAATCCGCAAAAGGGGATTGATCTAATGAATAATACATCAATAATAATTAGAATACTCTTT
The DNA here is from genome assembly GCA_010110895.2 of Picea sitchensis. NCBI lineage: Eukaryota > Viridiplantae > Streptophyta > Pinopsida > Pinales > Pinaceae > Picea > Picea sitchensis. Next base: position 117,519 of record SNQJ01S0032634.1, read on the forward strand.
GCAGTTACAATATTTCAACACTACAGAAGAAAAGACCTCCAAGGAAGAAGGAGGTGATGTGTACTTGGGTTCTTCAAGCACACATGCAGATCATGAGGCATGGTTGGTTGAATCAGGTGCATCCTTTCATATGACTCCCCACAGGGAGTGGTTTTGTGAATATGAAAGGTATGATGGAGGCAATGTTTTCCTAGGTAATATGTAAATCGGTCAAGGTTCCTATTCCTGTTGGTGTAAAGTTATCCGCGGATCAATGTCCCAAGACACAAGAAGAGGAGGAGGACATGTCTCGTGTTCCATATGCGAGTGCAATTGGTAGTTTGATGTATGCAATGCTTTTTACTAGACCGAACATTGTACATGCAGTTGGAGTTTTGAGCAGGTATATGTCAAAACCATGGAAGGAGCATTGGACAACATTAAAAAGGGTTTTCAGGTATTTGCATGGAATTATTAGCTATGGATTGTTCTACCAAGGAAGACCGGGGTTGGACAGAGTGTTGGATATACATGGTTTTGTAGATGCAGACTGGGCTGGAGATCTGGATCGTAGGAGATCTACAAGTGGGTATGTGTTTAACTTGTTTGGAGGAGCAATAAGTTGGATGAGCAAAAGACAGGCTGTAGTGGCACTTTCAACTACATAAGTTGAATACATAGTAGCCACTCATGCAAGTAATGAAGCAATATGGTTACAAAGATTGTGTTAAGGTATTGGGTTGGTACAACAAGCTGTAAGGATAGATTGTGACAGTCAGAGTGCAATTTTTTTGGCAAAGAACCCAGCTTATCATTCAAGACAAAGCATATTGATATTAAATATCACTTTGTGAGAGACATGGTTGAAGAAAAGAAAGTGTTGTTGATGAAGGTAGACACTTTGAAGAATATTGCAGATTCATTAACAAAAACTGTGAGCATTGAGAAGTTCTCTTGGTGTAGAGGATCCATGGGCATTTCTTCCCTGGATTGTTGATTATGTAACCCTGTAACCCCTTGTATGCAAAGAAAACAACAAGTGGGAGAATGTTGAGGAAATTGTTTTTCCTCGGGAAACGTGTCACATTTTTGCCTCGTTTTTCATGTTGCCTCAATTTTCGTGTCCATTGTTGGGCGGTTTTTCGGCACATGGTTTTTTCCGATGGTTTTCTATTTCCGGTTAAGAAATTAGGGTTGTTGACTAATCCAGGTCATTGGGTTAGGGTTTTGGATGTCACTAGCTCCTATATGTATATTGTATTATAAACAATGTATCACTATGAATGAATATAGAATATGTTGGTTTTCTCGGTTTGGGTTTCGAGGGGAAAAATCTCTGTGTAATGTTTGTATTTTCCATTGTATCTTTTATGTTCTTTTACTGAAAATATGTTTGCAGTAAATATTGTACAAGGTTAAAATCTACATGACGAGGATAAGGGATCTAGTGTACATCCATCTATGTTCAAGATATTGGTTAGCAACCTCGTGTATCTCACTGCCACTAGCCCAGACATTATGTATGCTATCAATTTGATTTCCAGGTTCAAGGAGTCTCCAAAAGACTGACATTGACAAGTTGGAAAAATAATTCTGAGATATATTGTTGGAATAATAAGATATGGCATATTATATTCTAGCACTACTAATGATTCATTGGTTGGATATACTAATAGTGATTTTGCAGATAGTATGGATGATAGGAAGAGTACTTCAGGATATGTATTCCATCTTGGTTCGGGTGTGATTTTATGGACATCCAAGAAGCAACCCATTGTGACAATCTGATCAGTAGAATTTGAGTATGTAGCAGTAATAGCAGTAGCTTGTCAAGCAGTTTGGTTGCATAAAGTATTGGGTGATTTTCAACAAGGACAAGAAGGACCAACTCCATTATATTGTGACAACATTTCATCAATAACTCTATCAAAGAACCATGTCTTTAACCAAAAAAGAAAGCATATTGATACTAGATATCATTTCATTAGAGAGCTTGTAAACAATGGTGAAATCTACTTGGAATTTTGTAATTCAAAAGACCAATTGGTTGGTATAACTACAAAGCCATTAGCAAGAGATGTGTTTGAGTTTCATAGACATAATTTAGGTGTTGTAAATGATGAAGTACTTAATGGAAGTAATTAAGGGGGAGTGTTAGAATATTATAATTATTTCCACTAGTCAAAAAGATCTAGATGAGTAGTGTTATGTGTCTAGAGGTTGATTTTTAGTTAGATCTAGTTTCTTCTAGACATTGCACCTAGATAGATTTTCCCACCTAGATCTTTCACGAAGATTATTCTAGAGTATTCTCCTATATGTATTTGTATCTCATTTGTGAAGCAATGCAATGTGAAGTTCATGAGTTGTAGCAATTCGAGGTGTTCTTACTTTTGTTAGTTGATGAATGTTGTAGCATTCTTAGTAAATCTTCCTTCATCCTTCCATTAGACACTCGAGATATTTACAAGAATCAATCCAGTGAATAATCAATTATAAATATGTTATGCTAGTTGAATATTAAGTATGTAAAACTCAACACTTTATTAATAATCGTTATTCTTTCTATTCAACAATTAGTAAACATAGAAATGTCAAAACATGTCATCCTTTTAAATTTGAGTCAACTATTAACTTTCTTGTCAGACCCCAATGAAGCATCCAAGCATATGGCCATTTTCAAGCAATAAACACATGTTTCAAAGGTAAATTGTTTGGCTATAAGTAACCCACAATGCACGGGTTGAGAGTTATATGGTTGTAGCATCCTATTTCACAATGTTTCAAACAAATATGGCACACCA